>PVKP010005375.1:0-67851 GCA_004027715.1 Plecturocebus donacophilus
ATGCCTTCAGGGGTCTTCAATACCAGCCCATCCTGGCATCTTCCTGTGACCTGAAACAGGCCCTCCATGCCTGCCCCTGCAGTTGCCATGTATGCCATATGGGAAGCCAGAAGACTAACCTAGTATGCCTACTGCCATCACTGCTACCACCAGAGTGCACCTTGTGGAGGCTTAGGGATTCATTCACTCTGCTGACCATGGCAGGTGCTCATTTGCATCACTGGGGGCCTGAGGACAGCCTTGCCCACCCTCTGCCACTGCCATCCAGAAGCCAAGGGATCAACCTGCCATGCTCACTGCCAATGGCATTAGCATGCACCTGCAGTGGGGCCTGAGAACAGGTTCAACACTACCTGTTGCTACTGGATTCCATGCATTATATCTGGGACACTGAGTACAGGTTCACCCTGCCCACTGCCACCACTGCCAGTGTCCCAGTCTGCCATCCAGGGGCCTGGTGATCAGTGTGCCCTATGCATTACAGCTAGTGGCCACATGTACCATGAAAGAGTGGAAGCAGAGAACAGGCATGCTCACTCTGTAGCCTTTGCCAGTGGTGCTTGTATCCATTGTCTGAGGGCTTGGGGATCAACTTGCCCTGCCCAGCCTAGTAGATTACTGTGAATGTCATCTGGGAGCCTGAGGAAAAGACAGTGCTACCATCTATCACTCCTGCCAGTACCCAAGTGCCTTACCTAGTGCCAGGAAATTGATCAGGCTTTGCCACTGGTGTTTGTATCCATTGTTTGAGGGCTTGGGAATCAACTTGTCCTGCCTGTGAATGTCGTCTGGGAGCTTGAGCACAAGACAGTGCTACCATCTGTCACTCCTGCCAGTACACAAGTGCCTCACCTAAGGGCCAGGAGATTGATCAGCCTACACACCCCATCAAGCAAATAGAGAACAGGTCTGACCTGCCAATGCTGGTCCTGCCAGTGCCCTCGCACATCATCCAGGGGAATGGGTGTTAACCCATCCAGTCTGCTTCCCCTAGCACCTATGCACACTATTGAAGGATATGAGGGCATCCCCTGCCCACTGCTGCTGGCACCTGCAAATGTAGCCTGTGGTCCTGGGGACTGATTTGCCTCATCCACCACTGCAGCACCTACACAGGCCTTTTGAGGAATAGCCTTCACTAACAACCACTGCCTAAGCCACTGAGGTATTCACAGATGCTACTAACATTAATATAATAATATAAGTAATATAATGTGAAATCATTCAAAGACTATACTACTGAACCAACCCAGAATCAAAGGCAAAACACGCTACTCAACCAACATTATAAATACACCTATAGGAAAAAGTTTCTATGAGTTAATCCATAAAATTGGAAGAAGTGACTGTTATATCATATGCATAGATATCAACATAAGGACACACAAAACATAAAAAAGGAAGAAAATTACATCTTTAGTGAAATACAATAATTCTCCTGTAGCAGATTTCAAATAAAATGAAATCTATAAAACTAATTTTAAAAAATTCAGAATAATATTAAATTGGCTTAGTAAGATACAAGAAAAACATGCAAAGAATACAAAGAAATCAGGGAAACAATTTAGCCATGCAAACAATACAAAGATGTCAAGGGAACAATTTATGATCTCAGATTGATACCATTAAAGGAATAGAAATTCTGGAACTGAAACTCCTAATGAAATAAAAAAAAAAATAAAAGAGCTTCAACAATAGACTAAATCAAAGCAGAAAAAAGAATTTCTGCACTTTAAAATGGATGTTTTAAAATAACACAGTCAGACAGAAAAAAAAATAAAGAATAAAAAAGAATAAAGAAGGTGTTCCTGACATGCAAGGAATGATAAAGTGACCAGATATTTAAATTATGGAAATTCCAGAAGAATAAAAGATAGCAAAAGGCATAGAAACCCTATTTAACAAAATGATAGCTAAAAAATGCTAAATCTTGCAAGAGATATAGACATCCACATACGGAAAACTGAAAAATTTCCAAATATATTCAGCCCCAAAACTTCTTATTCAAGGAAGTTATAGTCGAACTGTAAAAAGTCAAAAATGAAGAAATAATTCTATAAACAGTAAGTGAAAAACATGAAGTCACATATAAAGGAATCTCCATCTGGCTAAAAGCATATTTCTCAGCAGAAACTTTCCAAGTCATGAGAGATTGGAATGATATATTCAAAGTGCTGAAAGAAAAAAAGCATCTGGTAAGAATACTACATCCAGAAAGCTATCTTCAAAAATTAAGGAAAAATGAAATATTTCCTGAGCACACCAAAACTGAGGGAATTCATCACCAGGTGACTGGCCTGAAAAAGCTAGAAGTAAAAGAATGACATGTACCATTGGGAAAATAAAAGAAAGTAAAACTCACTGGAAAAGCAAACACAAAAGGAACGATAAGAAGAATCAAATGATAACACTACAGATAATAATCAATCCACAATGATAAACAATAAGAAAGACAGGACGAAACAAAAGATATATAAAACAATGAGGAAATGAGAAAATGACAGATGAAGACAGAAAAAGTTCTCATCTATAAATAATAACTTTGTAAATGGATGAAATTCACCACTTAAAACAAGCAGGCTAGCTGAATAGTTAAAAAAAAGTACTCAACTATATGAAACCTACAGGAAACTCACTTTATCTGTAAAAATAACTTATAGATTAAAAGTGAAGTGATTGAAAAAAATTATTGCACAAAAACGAAAAACAAAAATGGGCAAGAGTAGCAATACATATCAGATAAAACAAACTTTACATCAAAAACTGTAAAAAGAGACAAAGCCATTATATAATAGTAAAATGATTGATCCAGCCCAAAAAGATAACAATTCTAAATGCATGCACCCAACACTGGAGAACCCAGATATATAAAGCAAATACTACTAGATGTAAAAAGAGAGGAAGCGATAGACTGATAGGATATAGTTGGAGAATTCAACTAAGCATTAGTTACATCATTAGAGAAAATCAACAAACTCTAGTTTTACTTTATTTATTTATTATTGTACTTTAAGTTCTGGGGTACATGCGCAGATCTTGCAGGATTGTTGAATAGGTACGCACATGCCATGGTGGTTTGCTGTCTCCATCCCCCTGTCACCTACATCAGGCATTTCTCCCAGTGTTATCCCTCTTCAACCTCCCTGCCCCCCACTGTCCTTCCCCTGTCCCCCAACCCCCTAAAAGACCCAGTGTGTGATCTTCCCTCTTTGTACCCATGTGTTGTCATTGTTCAACATCCGCCTATGAGTGAAAACGTGGTGTTTAGTTTTCTATTCTTGTGTCAGTTTGCTGAGAATGATGGTTTCCAGATTCATCCATGTCCCTATAAAGGACACAAATTCATCATTTTTTTATGTCTGCATAGTATTCCATGGTGTATATGTGCCACATTTTCTTTGTCCAGTCTATCATTGTTGGGCATTTGGGATGGTTCCCGGTCTTTGCTATTGTAAACAGTGCCACAGTGAACATAGGTGTGCATGTGTCTTTATAATAGAATGATTTATAATCCTTTAGGTTTATACCCACTAATGGGATTGCTGGGCCAAATGGAATTCTTATTTCTAGATGCTTGAGGAATCCCCACACTGTCTTCCACAATGATTGAACTAATTTACACTTCCACCTACAGTGTAAAAGTGTTCCTGTTTCTCCACATCCTCTCCAGCATCTGTCTCCAGATTTTTTAATGATTGCCATTCTAACTAGCATGAGATGGTATCTCAATGTGGTTTTGATTTGCATTTCCCTAATTAGCAGTGATGATGAGCATTTTTTCATATGCTTGTTGGCTTCATAAATGTCTTTTGAAAAGTGTTGGTTCATATCCTTTGCCCACTTTTGAATGGGTTTGTTTGTTTTTTCTTTTTCTTGTAAATCTGCTTTAGTTCTTTGTAGATTCTGGATATTAGCCCTTTGTCACATGGGTAGACTCCAAATATTTTTTCCCATTGGTTGCTGGTTCACTCTAATGATTGTTTCTTTTGCTGTGCAGAAACTCTTAAGTTTAATCAGATCCCATTTGTCTATTTTCACTTTTGTTGCCAATGCTTTTGGTGTTTTAGTCATGAAGTCCTTGCCTACGCCTATGTCCTGAATGGTTTTGCCTAGGTTTTCTTCTAGTGTTTTTATGGTGTTAGGTCTTATGTTTAAGTCTTTAATCCATCTGGAGTTAATTTTAGTGTAAGGTGTCAGGAAGGGGTCCAGTTTCTGCTTTCTGCACATGGCCAGCCAGTTTTCCCAACACCATTTATTAAACAGGGAATCATTTCCCTGTTGCTTGTTTCTGTCAGTTTTGTCAAAGATCAGATGGTTGTAGATAGGTGGCATTACTTCTGAGGCCTCTGTTCTGTTCCATTGGTTTATGTTTCTGTTTTGGTACTGGTACCCTGCTGTTTTGATTACTGTAGCATTGTAGCATAGTTTGAAGTCAGGTAGCGTGATGCCTCTAGCTTTGTTGTTTTTGCTGAGGATTATCTTGACCATACAGGTTTCATATGAAGTTTAAAGTGTTTTTTATTCCAGTTCTGTGAAGAAGGGCAATGGTAGCATGATGGGGATAGCCTTGAATCTATAAATTACTTTGGTTAGTATGGCCATTTTCACACTATTGATTATTTCTAACCATGAGCATGGGTTGTTTTACCATCTGTGTCCTCTCTTATTTCCTTGAGCAGTGATTTGTAGTTCTCCTTGAAGAGGTCCTTTACATCTTCTGTTAGTTGTATTACTAGATATTTTATTCTCTTTTTAGCAATTGTGAATGGGAATTTGCTCATGATTTGGCTCTCTGTTTGTCTGTTATTGGTGTATAGGAATGCTTGTGATTTCTGCGCATTGATTTTGTATCCTGAGACTTTGCTGAAGTTGCTTATCAGCTTAAGGAGATTTTGGACTGAGTGGATGGGGTCTTCTAAATATACAATCTTGTCATCTGCAAATAGAGACAACTTGACTTTGTCTTTTCCTAATTGAGTACCTTTTATTTCTTTTTCTTGCCTGACTGGTCTGGCTAGAACTTCCAGTACTACATTGAATAGGTGTGGTGAGAGAGGGCATCCTTGTCTGGGGCTAGTTTTCAAAGGGAATGCTTCCAGTTTTTGCCTGTTCAGTATGCTATTTGGCTGTGGGTTTGTTGTAAATAGCTTTTATTATTCTGAGATACATTCCATCAATACTTAGTTTATTGAGGGATTTTAGTATAAAGCACTGTTGAATTTTGTTGAAGGCCTTCTCTGCATCCATTGAGATAATCATGTGGTCTTTGTCTTTGGTTCTGTTTATGTGATGAATTATGTTTTTAGATTTGCATATATTGAACCAGCCTTGCATCCCTGGGATGAAGCCTACTTGATTGTGATGGATAAGCTTTTTGATGGGCTGCTGCATTTGGTTTGCCTGTATTTTATTGAAAATTTTTGCATAGATGTCATCATAGATATTGGCCTAAAGTTTTGTTTTGTTTTGTTTTGTTTTTTAGTTGTGTTTCTGCCAGGTTTTGGTATCAGGATGATGTTGGTCTCATAAAATGAGTTAGAGAGTATTCTCTCTTGTTTTATTTGGAGTATTTTCAGAAGGAATGGTGCCAGCTCCACTTTGTATATCTGGTAGAATTCGGCCATTAACTCATCTGGACCTGGAATTTTTTTGGTAGTAGGCTGTTATTTGCTGCCTCAACTTCAGACCTTGTTATTAGTCTATTCAGGGTTTCTACTTCTTCCTGGTTATTCTTGGAAGGGCACAAGTTTCCAGGAATTTATCTATTTCTTTCAGGTTTACTGGTTTATGTGCAGAATTGTTTGTAGTAATCTCTGATGATAGTTTGTATTTCTGTGGAATAATTGGTGATACCAACTTTATCGTTTTTTATTGCATCTATTCAATTTTTCTCTTTTTTATTAGTCTGGATAGCAGTCTGTCTATTCTGTTGATCTTTTCATAAAACCAGCTCCTGGATTTATTGATTTTTTTGAAAGGTTTTTTGTGTCTCTATCTCTTTCAGTTCTGCTCTCCTCTTATTTCTTCTCTTCTGCTAGCTTTTGAGTTTTTTTGATCTTATTCCTCTAGCTCTTTCAATTTTGATGATAGGGTTTCAATTTTAGATCTTTCTTCACTTCTCATGTGAGTATTTATTGCTGTAAATTTCCCTCTAGACACTGCTTTAAATATACCCAGATATTCTGGTACTTTTTGTCTTTGTTCTCATTGGTTTCAAAGAACATCTTTATTTCTGCCTTCGTTTCATTGTTTATCTAGTCAACATTCACGAGCCAGTTTTTCAGTTTCCATGTAGTTTGTGCAGTTTTGAGTGAATTTCTTAACCCTGAGTTCTAATTTGATTGCACTGTGGTCTCAGAGATTATTTGTTATGATTTTCTTTCTTTTGCATTTGCTGAGGAGTTATTTACTTCCAATTTTGTAGTCAAATTTAGTGTAAGTGTGATGTGATGCTGAGAAGAATGTATATTCTGTGGATTTTGGGTGTAGAGTTCTGTAGTTGTTTATTAGGTCCACTTGGTCCAGATCTGCATTCAAGTCCTTGATATCATTGTTGATTTTCTGTCTCATGGATCTAATATTGACAGTGAAATGTTCAAGTGTCCCAGTATTACTGTGGGGGAGTCTAAGTCTCTTTGTAGGTCATTAAGAACTTGCTTTATGTATCTGGGTGCTCTTGTTTGGGGTGCCTATGTATTTAGGGTAGTTAGCTCTTCTTGTTGCATTGATCCTTTTACCATTATGTAATGCCCTTCTTTGTCTCTTTTGATCTTTGTTGGTTTAAAGTCCATTTTATTAGAGACTAGGATTGCAACCCCCACTTTTCTTTGCTCTCCATTTACTTGGTAAATCTTCTTCCATCCCTTTATTTTGAGTCTGTGTGTGTCTTTGCATGTGAGATGGGTCTCCTGAATACAGCGCATTGATGGGTCTTGACTATCCAGTTTGCCAGTCTGTGTCTTTTGATTGGGGCATTTAGGCCATTTACATGTAATGTTAATATTGTCACGTGTGGATTTTATCTTGCGATTTTGTTACTGGCTGGTTGTTTTGCCCATTAGTTGATATAGTTTCTTCATTGCGTTGTTGGTCTTTACCATTTGGTATGTTTTTGCAGTGGCTGGTACTGGTCGTTCTTTTCCATGTTTAGTGCTTCCTTCAGGAGCTCTTGTAAGGCAATTTTGGTAGTGACAAAATCTCTCAGCATTTGCTTGTGCATAAAGGATTTTATTTCTCTTTCACTTACGAAGCTTAGTTTGGCTGGATGTGAAATTCTGGGTTGAAAGTTCTTTACTTTAAGGATGTTGAATATTGGCCCCCACTCTCTTCTGGATTGTAGAGTTTCTGTCAGAGATCCGCTGTGAGTCTGACGGGATTCCTTTGTGGGTAACCAGACTTTTCTCTCTGGCTGCCCTTAGCACTTTTTCCTTCATTTCAACGCTGGTGAATTTTATGATTATGTGCCTTGGGAAAAGAAATAAACAAAGCCTCCAAGAAATGTGGTATTATGTGAAAAAACCTAATTTACACTTGATCAGTGTACCTGAATGTGACAGGGTGAATGAATCCAAACTGGAAAACACGTTTCATGATATTATCCAGGAGAACTTCCCTAACCTAGCAAGGCAGACCAACATTCAAATCCAGGAAATACAGAGAACACCACAAAGATATTCCTCAAGTAGTGCAAACAATAAATCAATGGTATAGTTTAAAAGATATTTTGAAAATATTTTTCTATGGTTGCAGATTATACACATCTCATTAGCATATGAAACATTAATCAGAATAAACTATAAGTTAAGTCACAAAATGTGTCTTAAGAAACATTTTCAAATCAAAATTATATAAAGTTTTCTCTTAGACTACAATAGAATAAAATTAAAACTGAGTAACAAGAGGAATTTTGTAAATGGTACAAATACATGGAAATTAAACCACAGATCCTGAATAAAAATTGGAACAATAAAAAATTAAGAAAAAAATTTCTTGAAGTAAATGAAAATGGAAACACAATTTTTCTAAATATATGGAATATAGTAAAAGCAGTGCTATCAGGAAGTTCGTGGCAATAAATGCCTACATTTAAAAAGTAGAAAAATCTCAAACAACCTAATGATACACTTGAAAGAACTAGAAACACAAGAATAAATTAAACTGAAAATTAGCCGAAGAAATTAAATAATAAACATTAAAGCCAAACTAAACAAATAGCAACTAAAAAAAGAAAAATACAAAGGCACAGCAGAACAAAAAATGAGTCTTGTTTTTAAATTGAGACACTACTAGCTAGACAACCAAGAACAAAAAAGAGGACCCAAATAGACAAAATCAGAAACAAAAAAAAAGATATTACAAATGATACCACAGAAATACATAGGCTCATTAGAGACAATTATGAACAACTATATGCTAAAAAATTGGAAAAGCTAGAGCAAATAAATTCCTGAACACATACTATCTACTAAGATTGAACTTGGAAGAAACAGAAGTCCTAAGCAGACACGTGATAAATAATGAGTTTGAATCAGTAATATAAAGTTTTCCAACAAAGAAAAGGACAGGACCAGTGGCCGAATCACTGTATTCTATCAAACACTTAACAAATAACTAACATCAGTGCTTCTCAAAATATTACAAAATTTGAAGAGGAGGAACTTTCCCCCTAATTAACTCAATGAGGCTACTGTTACCCTAATACTAAAACCAGGAAAGGACACAACTAAAAACAGACATGGTTTTATTATTAAGGCCAATATTCCTAATAATGTAGATGCAAAAATCCTCAACAAAATAGTAGCATACTGAATCCATCCCACAATACCATTCAAAAGTGAATACATTAGTATCAAATGGGATTTATTCCAGGGAGGAAAAGTTGTATCAACATATGCAAATTGATAAATGTGATACATCACATCAACAAGATAATAGACAAAAGTTATATAAACATCTCAGTAGACATAGAAAGAACATTTGATAAAATTTAGGGTTCTTTCATGATAAAATTCTTAATAAATTAGACATACAAGAAACTCACCTCAAAATCATAAGGGTCATATATGGCAAACCCATAGCTAATATCATATTGAACAGGGAAGAGCTGAAAGCCTTTCCTGTAACAACTGGAACATCAAAAGTAAGCCTATTTTCACCATTCTTATTCAGCACAGTACTGGAAGTCCTAGCCAGAGCAATCAGGCAAAAGAAAGAAATAAAAGTCATCCAGACTGGAAACAAGAAAGTTAAATTGTCCATTTTTGAAGATGACATCATTTTATACATAGAAAAATGTAAAGATTTCACCAAATAACTTAGAATTGTTAATGAAATTCAGTAAAGTTGTAGGATACAAAATCAACATATAAAAATCTATAGCTGTTCTATACACCAATAATAGACTAGCTATAAAGAAATTAAAAGCAAATTTCACTTATAATAGCTATGGAAAAAAATAACTAGAAATAAATATAATCAAGGTGGTCAAAGGCTTTTACAAGGAAAACTACAAAACACTGTTTAAAAAAAAAGTTGAGAAGCTCACAAACAAATGCATACAATAATGTTCATGGATCAGAATAATGAATATTTTTAAAATGAACATACTATCTATAGCAATCTATAGAATCAATGCAATTCCTATAAAAATATCAATTACATTCTTCACAGAAATTGAAAAGAAATCACAAAATGTTTTTTTTTTAAAGAAGAATAAAAGAGATAAAGAGAAAGAGTGAGGGGGAGTTTTTTTTTAATAGAAAGAAAGAAGTAGAATCAGAGAGAAAAAAGAAAGAGAAAGGGGGAGAGAGAATGAGAATCTTGCTCTATTGCTCAGGATTTCATTTAAATCTGTGAAATGCTTATGCAATTACTAAAAAGTGTTTTATTTCCTATTATGTGATCACTTTTAGAATAGGTATGATATAATATTGAAAAAATATATATGTTTTGTGGATATGGGGTGGTAAGTTCTGTAAATATTTGTTAAATTTACTTGTTCTAGGTCTGAGTTCAAATTGTGTGTTTTTGTTTTTTTTTTTTCTTTTTTGCTCTCCATTAGGTTGGTAGATCTTCCTCCATCCCTTTATGTTAAGTGTTTGTGTGTCCTTGCCTATAAGAAAGGTCTGAATACAACGTACCAATGGGTTTTAACTTTTTATTCAGTTTGTCTAACTGTATGTTTTGATTGGGGCATTTAATCCCTTTAAATTTAGGCTTAATATTGCTATATGTGAGTTTAATACTGTTATTTAAGGCTAACCAGCTGTTTGCCCGTTAGTTGATGTAAATTCTTCATTGTTATAATATTCTTTACTTTTTGGTAAGTTTTCAGGATAATTGATGCTGGTTGTTCCTTTCTGTGTATAGTACTTCCTTCAGAAGTTGTTGTAAAACAGGCCTGGTGGTGATGAAATCTCTGAGTTCTTGGTCGATTGCAAAAAATTTTATTTTTTCTTCGCTCGTAAAACTTAGTTTGGCTGGATATGTAATTCTGGATTGAAAGTTTTTTTCTTTAAGGATGTTAAATATTAATCCCCACTCTCTTCTGGCTTGTAGAGTTTCTGCTGTGAGTATGATAGGCTTCCCTTAATGGGTAACCTGGCCTTTCTCTCTGGCTGCCCTTAGTATTTTCTCCTTTGTTTCAATCTGAGTAAATCTGATGATTATATCTTAGAGTTGGTCTTCTTAAGGAATATCTTTGTGGGGTTCTTTGTATTGCCTGGAGTTGAGTATTGTCATGCCTTGCTAGTTTAGGAAAATTTTCCTGGATAATATCCTGAAAAATATTTTTCAGCTTGGATTCATTCTCGTCATCACTTTCAGGTATACCTATTAAGCGTAAATTAGATCTTTTCACATAGTCCCATATTTCTTGGAGATTTTGCTCATTCCTTTTTACCCTTTTTTCTCTGATCTTATCTTCTCATTTCATTTCATTAAGTTGGTCTTCGACCTCTAATATCCGTTCTTCTGCTTGATCAATTTGACGGTTAAAACTTGTGCATACTTCACGGATTTCTCGTATTTTTCAGCTCCATTAATTCGTTTATATTCCTCTTTAAATTGTCCGTTCTCTTTAGCATTTTGTCAAACCTTTATTCAAAGTTGTTAGTTTCTTTGCATTAGGTTAGAACATATTCTTTTAGCTCACAGAAGTTTCTTATTATCCACCTTCTGAAGCCTGATTCTGTTAATGCTTCGCACTCGTTTTCCATCGGGCCTCGTTCTGTTACTGATGAGGAAAACCCAGCAGTGGGACTGCTGAATCATATAGTAGTACTATTTTTAGCTTTGTGAGAAATTGCTATACTGTTCATAATGGCAGTACTAACTTATGTTTCAGAAATGTGTAAGTTTTCTTTTCTCTACATCCTCACCAGCAATTATTTTTTGACCTTTTAATAATAGCCATTTTAACTAGAATGAGACAATAGCTCCTCGGGTTTTTGATTTACATTATCTTGGTGATCAGTAACGTTGATCAGCTTCTTCCCAGCGGAGGAGCCCTACAGGTCGCCAGCACGACCCTTTCGGCTGGCGCGGCTGTTTTGCCGGCCTCTCGGCCCGGCGGCTCTTGGTGTGGAGTAAACGGGACTGAATCTCATTTTGGATGATGTTTGGAGCTCTGGGAAGGCAGAGCAGTCCATTCAGCTGATTGAAAAAGGGACCGAAGAGGGAAGCCAGACCGGAGACCCCCGGGCAGAAAAGCGCTACGAATTTCAACACTGCTGTTTTAGCCAGCGTTGCAGGTTGCTGCAGTGAAAATTACATAGATTCCAGAGCTGGGAATTAACAAGTTGAACGTCCACTCAGAGACCTAATTTGAAAGTTGGTAATTACAAAGATGACAGGTGAATAAAACCACAAAGATGCCAAGAAGCCACTGTAAAAAAACTGAGGACACTCAAAATCAAAATGTCTCTCCTTCCACAGAGGATGCTAGTTCCTCATCAGTAAGAAATTACAAAATGTTCATGAAACCACAAAAGATCTCAAATTGCTTTTATGCATGGTGGAAATAACACCCTCTTTCCAATACATGATCTGAAAAAACTGGATATCCATATGCAGAAGAATAAAATCAAACCCTATCCCTCACCATACATCATACTCAATTCAAAATGGATTAAGGACTCTAATAGAAGACCTGAAACTATGATACCACAGGAGAAATATTTCAGGACATTGGTATAGACATAGACTGTGTAGCTAAGACTTCAAAAGCACATGAGATGAAAAGAAAAGTAGAAAAATGAGACTGCTTTAAACTAAATACTTTCTACCCAGCACAAGAAATGACAGAATGAATGAAGAGACAACCTATACAATGGGAGAAAATATTTGCAAAACATTCATCTGACAAAAGACCAATATCCAGATTTTTCAAAGGGCTCAAACAACTCAACAATAATCCAGATAATCCCATTAAAAAGTGAGAAAATGATCTGAGTAGACATTTTTTAAAGAAAGAAATAAAAATCACCAAAAAGTATATGAAAAAAAAGTTCAATGTCACTGATCACCAAGATAATGTAAATAAAAAACCCAATGAGTTATCGTCTCATTCTAGTTAAAATGGCTATTATTAAAAGGTCAAAAAATAACAATTGCTGATCAGGATGTAGAGAAAAGGAAATTTATACATTTCTGAAACATAAGTTAGTACTGCCATTATGGTGAACAGTATAGCAGTTTCTCACAAGCTAAAAATAGTACTACTATATGATTCAGCAATCCCACTGCTGGGTAGCCATCCAAAGAAAAGGAAATGGGTATATGAAATGAATATTTTACCTTCATATTCATGCAGCACTATTTACAATAGCCAAGATATGAAATCAAGATAAGTGTCTGTCAATAAATAAATGGATATAGAAATTTAGTATATGTATGCAATGGGATACTATTCAGTCACACATAAAGGATAAATTCTGTCATTTGTAGCAACATACTTGGAATTAGAGGCCATTATATTAAGTGACATAAGCCAGACACACATAGACAAATATTTCATGTTCTCACTTATATGTGAAAGCTAAAAAAACAACCTCATAGAGGGAGAGAGTAGAATAATAGTTGCCAGAGGCTAGGATGGGCGCAGCAAGTGAAGTGAACTTGGTTAATAAGTAAAAACAGATAGGAGGAGTAAATTCTATTGCTTGATAGTACAGAAGGGTGATTAGAATTAATAACAACTTATTTTATACTTCAAAATATTCAGGAGAAGGTTTCAGATGTTCCCAACACAAATAATAAATGTTCAAGATGATGTATCCTAAATATTCTGATTTGATAATTATAAATTGTATGCATGTATTGTTACTGTACGTACACCATTGATGTGTAGCTAGTGTTGCATATCAATAGAAACTTTTAGAAAATATGTTGGAGATATTTGAGCTATGATATATTTGAGAGTTTCCCAAGCTTGGCAAAGAGAAATAAGATAAAATATTTGTCAAGAGAAATGTTTTATCTTATTTCTCTTTGCCAAACTTGGGAAACTTTCAAAGGTCTTTCCCTCCAGTCAGATATTCTTTCTTCAGCTATACCCAGTCTATGGTTTTATGCAAACTACTGATTTTACTAAAAAATCTATATTTTTCTTCTCCTAATACTATCCCTCCCCTATCCCCAAAACCCCTGACAGTCCCTGGTGTGTGATGTTCCTCTCCCTCTGTCCCTGTGTTCTCATTGTTCAACTCCCACTTATGAGTGAAAACATGCAGTGTTTGGTTTTCTGTTCTTATGTTAGTTTCCTGTGAATGATGGTTTCCGGCTTCATCCATGTCCCTGAAAAGGACATGAACTCATCCTTTTTTATTGCTGCATAGTATTTCATGGTATATATTTGCCACATTTTCTTTATCCAGTCTACCACTGATGGACATTTGGTTATTTCCAAGTTTTTGTTGCTGTGAACACTGCCACATTCCCATTACCCAGAGATTTATTTCAGAAAAGCAGTCACCACTGGAAACACATTTCAGTGACACAGAATGCACCCCAAAATTTGCTTACTTGTGTGACATATTCAGCCTGCACAACAAACTCAATCTGTCACTGCAGGGGAGAATGACAACTGTGTCCAAGTTGGCAGATAAAGTGGCAAAGCCAAACTGAAATTATGGGGGAGACAAGTGAACACTGGGATTTTTGATGAGTTTCAAACATCAGCAGAGATTCTGAAAGAGACTGAACCAGGGCTTTCTTTCTTCCTGCTGGTTCATGATAACCTATCTCATCTTTAAAGGAGTTTAAGATTACTTCTTAACCGCAGAAGACCCCTGAACTCTGAAAAAATGGATCTGTGATCAGTTTGTGAATAAGCCAGGTAAATTGACTTTGTCCATACTAGAAGAGAATCAACTGCTTGAGAATGCAAATGATGGTGACCTTAGGAGTATGTTTGAGACAACTTCAGATCTCCATTCTTCTAGATTAAAGATGAAATATTCTGATATTTCTACAAGAACACTGAAAAGTGCTTCCATTTCCAACATTTCCTGCTTCCACTTCCAACATTATATATTTGTGAAGCAGGATTTTCCAGTGACAGCAACCAAAACAAGACTAGCAGGTAGACTGGGCATAAGCAACACACTTTGGACATCACTGTTTCCCATCAACCCCAGATAAGTCTGTCTAGCTTCAGAAAAACGATCTTAGAGCTCCCAGTGATTCTACATTATGATGAGTCATATAATTATTCAAATATTTGAGTAGTTCTGAAGTTGTGGTGTTTGTTGGCCACAAAATCCACATAACATATTCTCATGTACATCTTCGTGAAAAATACATCCAACAGAAACAAGTGTTGTTGCCTTGTGAACAGCTAGAGACTTGTCAGCCTGAATTGCATACCACTGTTACTCATTAATCCTCTCTAACAATTGTGCCTCAATATTCTCCAGTATTTCATCAATTAATCTAGTGATGGTGCTAGTAAAAAGAGGAATACATACCAACTTTTGAACTGCAGCCTCTCCTAAAATGTCAGGACAAATGTCCTTAGCAGCTCTGCACCAATAGTAAAGAGCTTCTTAGTTTTAGCATTTCCGTTAGCCACTAGAGAACGACGCTGTAAGTGAAGACGTATTTAATGAAGCAGTGGTCCTCAATAATTGCTTCTGTTCTTTATATTCACATACTGTATTTTTTTTGATAATCTTCAAAGGCTTATCTTTCAATTCAATGTGGTTGGTCTACATATGGTGAAGCGGTTTTGAACATTTCATGGCTTCCTTCGATAGCCAGATGCCACATATTATACAAAGCTGGCTGGGGGAACATGAATTGACTGTTATGATGAACCCTTTAAGTAGGACTCTTGGTATTTTTTTTTAATGGATCTTTCTTTTTCTTGTCAGTCTTAGAGTTTTCTGCTGTCTCATCATTGGTCTTTCCTTTTTCAAAGATGCTCTCCAGTGATGTTTGTTTTTACTTATTTTGGCTAGGGTGAGCTTGTGGGCTTACCAAAACTGTGACTGAGACAAGTGCATAGTGCATGAAAGAGGTACCCATGGAAGCAGTGAATAAAATAATGAGCAGGTCATGTGCATACTAAAATAATTGTCAGCTACTGACTGAAAGCCTGCCACAAGATGCAGCTGCACAATTGAAGTATGTTAACTCACTTGCCACTCTAAAGCCTGCCACTAGATGCAGCTTGTCACCTGCCATATGCTGAGGTTTTAATATGAGCCTGCAAGCAATCGATTTATTATGGTCTCTCTGCAGCCAGACCTCTCTGCAAATCTTAATCTGTATTTGCAGCTGCTCCCCAGCACTAGAATCACTGTCTCAGTTCCAGCTAAGATCATTAGGCATTAGATTCTCATAGGAGCACACAATGTAGACACCTCAGAAGTGCAGTTCACCATAGGATTCATGCTCCTATGAGAAGCTAATGGCATTATCACTGATCTGCCAAGAGGTGGAGCTCAGGCAGCAAAGCCAGTCATGGGAAGCAACTGTAAATACAGATGAAAGTTCCCTGCTCACCTGCTGCTCATCTCCTGCTGTGCATCCAGGTTCCTAACATGCCACAGACCAGAATAGGCCCATGGCCCTGGGTTTTAGGACCCCTGTTTTAGCTGATGCTCAAAGCTCTAGAATATATTAGGAGCTTTCCAGTATTTATTAGGAGCACCACCCATGGAAGTTATTCCCAGAATATCTATGGAATTGATTTGATGTTGTATTTGCCATGATTTCTTAGGCGATACAACTAAAAAATATATCTTATTTTAGTAGCTTATTTTATAATTTAAAAAGGAAGAAAAATACAGACTGTTTACAAAACATATTTTAACTGCATTCCAAGAGAAACCTTTGCCCTGACTCCAAGCAAGGGCTAGCGGGATGTTACTGGTTCACAGACCAAAGTCAACAATGTATTAACCTGACCATACCTCGGTGTATTAAAGGCACGCAGATGTGGTCTCTACCTAGGCAGTCTTGTCTACAGAAAAGAAAGGGAAATGGAGTTTGAATGAACAGCACCTATCATTATTTGTGAATAAACATTTAAGCCTTACAACCTTGAATTTGTTTATATTGTGTGACTTTGTTTTGAAAACTTTCTTTTTAGCACATTTACATATACTTATCCTCAGATATTGTTTTCTTTTGCAATTTTGGCAAATAATTACTCAGCAGTTGAAATGACTAATAATGTTGCTCAATATTATGATTTGGAGAGGCAGCATTCTAAGAGGAGCAAATTTTTATATAATGAATGTCTTATTTTTCATATTTATATAACTACAACCATAGAAGCAACAGAGACCTACTAAACCCCAGCATATGAGACACTACATGAGAAACACTGACAACTTTGAAGGTTATTTGATGGGTAATTTTTAAAACTCTACACATATTTCTTTAAAAATATGTTTTTTTTCTCCAATAGACAGCTAAGAACATAAAATGTTTTATTTCAAAACTTGATGTGCCAAAGTAATGACTGCCCATATTCACTGGCTTTTTAATGATTTTGAACTTCTATTTTAAAACAGTTTAAATGTAATATGTACATCTGGTAACTATCATCAATAATACTGTATTGTACACTTGGAATCTGGTAAGAGTAGATAAGTGCTCTTACTATACACACACAATAAAATGGTTACTCTTTGTGGTAGTTAATATGTCAATTAATTTGATTCTGGCAATTATTTCACAATGTATATATACATCAAAACATCACATTGTACACCTTAAATATATATAATTTTATACCTTGATTTAACTAGAAAAAAATCACATTAATAATGGAGTATATTGAATTGATATAATTTGTAAGTTGTTTAGGAAGCAAATAGCTAATGTAGCCATTTAGAATAATAGCATACAGCTAACTTCATAAATAAACTCTGAACTGGAATCATACCATTTACTATCTGTATGATTTTTGAACAAGTTACTTAACATCTGTGTGCCTCAGTGTTCTCACCTGAAAAATAAACATGCACATGGTACTGAAGTCATATGATTTTTCTCTAATCACTTTTATGATTCCAGAATTAGAATACAGAAAGTTGATCCTTGATAATAGTTCTATGCTTTCTTAAACACAAGACTATAGAATTAAAGCTTTGTTTACTTTTTTAACCTAATAGTGAAATGAAATTATACTTTCCATTAAACCTACTAATTATATTACTAATTTAATTTCAAATACATCTACCAGTTTGTGATTTTGATATATTTTTCCTCAGTGTATGTATTCATTCTCTGAAGGCAATGGTTCTGTGTAGTATATATGAAAACCATATAATTGTTGACATATTTTGCATTAGTAAGCTAATGGTGACATATTTTACAAACCATCCTAGAGCACGTATTTTTCATTAAATAATGCATCACAGTTATCTTTCTATGTAAGTGAATAAGGAGATGTCTTACTCTTTTTTCTTCATCTTTTTATTTTGAAAAATTTAGCAACCACAGAGAACTTGAAAAATAGAACAAAGACAACCAGTATCATTTCACCTATTTTCAACAATTGTTAATACTTGTTGAGATTCACTCAGGGTGGCTGGCAAAATATTGGCAAAATATTAGGGAAAGTTATAGATTAGTCTCAAAATTTTTGGAAGGCTGAAAGGTTTTATTGGGCCAGGCCAAAGGCAGCTGGTCCATTATGTTAGGGAAAAGATAGGGACAATAAGTCTTTCCCAGTTTAAATCTGTTTAACCCACATCCCTTTGTCTCTAACTGTTTACTCATGCAAACTTTGGTCTGGATGACCATCTCAAGGAGAGATCTAAAGGGAATTACCCATTAATAGTATTTTCTCTGGGCTCTGCAGCCTAAAGCTTGTATCATTCGTAAAACAACTCTTTTAACCATGTTAATTATCTACAAACATGTTGACTTAGAACTGCTGTTATAAAATCATTACTGCATACATATGTGGATGTACAGAGGGTCTTGATCAATTGGCTGCCTTTTGTCCTCTGAAAGCAGCTGACGGGCATCCCTAGCTCACTTGAATTACTGAACCAGGTGTGAGAGTGTATTTATTCATCTGTCTTGGAGTCAGGGTCTGCCGGACAGACCTCCAAAGGAGGTGGTCAGTGTTTCAATTTGTTATATTGGTTTTCTCAGTTTATATGAGTATATATGTATATGTGTGTTTGCTAAACAATTTAAAAGAAAGTTGTAGACATCATAACACTGTACTATGATAGCAATTACTTAAGCATATTTATTTTTAAATATAAAGAATAACCTTCTATATAACCTTATATCATTTGCATTACAATGACACAAATATTTTATTATACAGATATCATCTTGAAATTTCTTTTTTTATCATAGTTCAATATGTTTTTTAAATTTAATTTTATTAATTTTTATGGCTACATTGTAAGTGTACACATTTATGGGGTACATGAGATTTTTGTTTATTCTTTATCTTTTGCAATTCATTATTTTCTCAGGGGTCCTGCATTTCATTTGGTCTTATGGCTCTTATATTGCTTTAATATGGAATAAATTCACTGTCTTTTTTTGTCTTTTCTTGAAGAACCTGTAATTTTAATTTTTAATGAAATTATCATATTCATTTTCAGACTAGATATTCATATATTTCATCTTTACTCATGGTAGGAATTTAAAAACCATAAAATTCCAATTATCATGAATGCATTAACAGCCAGAATTTGACTTTTAAACACTGTTTTCTATTACATTACTCATGTTTGGCACAGGAAAAGTACAAAATCAGCATTGAACACCTTATTCTTTCAGAAAACAAATAAATGTTTAGAGACAAATGGGAACAATTCAAAGAGACACAAGAGCTGACTCTCATTCTTAATTTTGGCACACTTTTGAAATCAAAAGGAATAATAACTGTGATGAATTTTCACAGACTGAACTTTTAAAATAACTCATGATTACATATTGATAAAATAAAGTTATGGGATGGGTTAGAGAAAGTTCTTCTTTATACAAGAATGCCAAGATGTAAGTGTAGAATAAATAATAAAAATATAAATAGTCAATTTGCATCTACCAATGTAATATTTGTCTTAGTCAATAATCATCAACCTGTAATTCTATGTTTTCTCATGTACCCCATGGAAGTGAAATCTGAAAACTACACTTCCCAGGCCTCATGGCCAGCAGGATTTCTTTTGATATACTCCAATAAAAGTCACTCATGTGATATTCGGAAGATGTAGGGATAAGAAGTAGCCATTATTCTCTGGTAGTGATTTCAAGCCATTTTTGCACACCACTTAATTATTACTTTAGTACTCTGGGCACCTTAAAACTTTAGAGGTGGCCTCCATCAGTAACCAATTTCTCTGAAAGCAGTTCTTACAATATTTGCTTCCCAACCTTCAGACTTTTCTGTAACCCTCTATTTCCCTGAGTTAAAACTAATCTTCCATTAAAAAGCTTAAGTACTACTATTCTTTGGAGGCTTGTGAACCTCCAAAATTCATATTAAAAGTTAATCTCCAGTGCGTTAGTATTGAGAAGTAGGGCCTTCTAAGAAGTGATTAAGTTATAAGAGCTCCGCCTTTAAGATTAATGCCCTGATAAAAGAGGCTTCAGAGAGCTGTCACCCCAACCATCTTTTCTGCAGTGTAAGAACACTGCATTCATTTGGGTTTTGTTTGTTTTTTGTTGTTGTTGTTGTTTTCCCCCTTTCCATCATGCCATTATGCAGCAAGAAGTCTCCATCTTGGAGGCAGAGAGCCCTTACCAGAAATCAAACCTCTTGGTGCCTTAATTCTGGACTTTCCGGGCTCCATAACTGTAAGAATTAAATTTCTGATTTAAAAAAAAATTCAATCTAAGCTCTATTGTTACAGCAGCATGAATGGACCAAGACAAGTATCTGTTTTTTTCTAACTGACTGAAATTAGGTACTGGAATTAATTTTAAGATGGTTAGATTTGAAGGGTGTAATTATGCTAAGATAAAAATAAGCTAAAATAAAGTAGCATGCTGGGAATCTATTGTATGAAACAGAACAATAGTTATTTAAATTATCTCTTGTAATTACTTGGAATAAATTCCCTATAAAAGGCAATATTATGTGATTAGTTACCAAAAACTTTTGGTGGGAATAATGGTTATAAATGGGAGGGCAGAGGGGGGGATAAGCAAAGCAAAATTAGGAGATTTGTGACAAGGAATTCTGGAGAAGATAATATAACATGTAAGGATATCTATTATTCATATAAATACTCATTAAAGCACATTTACTATAAATATAGCTTATAGGAATTTGGTAAAGAGGAAATCCATTCTCAGATTATCAGTCAGTCTTCTCTTTGCCACACTAATGCTTGGCCAATGGATTTGTGGACTAATTAACAATGATATTGTGAGATTAATGTTCTGGATGAGCCCAACAAACATTGGCATCCCTTTGCTCTGTCTGACCAGGCTACATCCAGTGCTATATTCCCAACCTGTGAGTGTAAGAGGCCAATATTGTGCCTCTGCTATAGCACCATGCATGAAAAACCAGGCATTCACCTGGTAGTAGATTGATTACATTAGAATCTTCTTATCACACAGTGGATACTTATTTAGAATATGGGTATATATTTCCTATATACAGTGTTCCAACTTAACAATAAGGTGAGATATTCAGAGGATTCCCTGAATTGCCTATCAGTACTTCTGTCTCCTCAGGTAAATGTTAGTGAAGGATCACAGCAACACAACGTAGAAAGGATCATTTATAGATTAGATTATTCAGAAAGTTTGTTATCACATAAGATCAAGAACCATGCCCAGCTGAGCTGTTCACAGAAAGCAAAGATAGAGAATAGGTACTGGAAGAACATTTTATTTAACAACTACAAGTTGCTGTCCAGTTGGAAAAGCAAGAGCTATAGTAGTTTTAATTTTTTAAATTTTTTGTTATGTATACATTTGTATATGTTAACCATTTTTTTCTGTATCATTTTTCTATAATCTTACATTGATGGTTGTCATACCTCTAATATAGTCCTTAAATGGCATAGTATCAAATGAAAATTCTGGAGTAGTCATAAAAAAAGAATGAATATTACTCAGACATCAGTACAGGACTTAGGATCTTCTATTTTAGTGAAGCTGAGAAAGTCTGTATTTAGAAGAATGGATGCATGTAAAGCAGAAATAAGATGATGCTATTTTAATGGCTGCTTAGAAGATAAATATGAACAGAAAGGAACATATGAATAGTGAGTATTCAAATGTATGGACTGTCATGGATATTTTCTTACTTCTAAATTCTGTCCCGTACCTCAGAAGCTAAAGCCTCAAAGTTAGGTGTCATAGAATCTACTTGAAAACAAACTTGTGGCTGGATTTCATCAATTGGAAGTACGTGTGTGCAGGTCTGGAGTTTTACTTTTAGCTTTTAAATGTTCTACTCAGAATCACCCTTCTTGGTGTTGTAAGTGCTGAGATCACTGAGACAACTTATGTAATCCTCCGTATGGCCCAAGAATGACCATAATTTGTGACGCCCAAGCCTAAATGAAATGTGAGCTCATTGTCCAGATATTATTAAGGATTTTAAGTGGTGCACCATGTGGTCCTTCTAGGCACAGAGACCTATAGTAAAGGAGCAGTAGTAGAGCCACTAAATTACATAATTCCATTCATTTAATTTATCCATTAATTTTAACTATTACTTGCTTTTGCCAAATTAAATGTATTTGTAAAATATTTCTTTCATATTCACATACACTTGAGCACAAAAGAATCTAGATGAAACACAAATTTTTAATTTAATTTTACTTTCTTACACATTGACCCAAGTGGACAATTTCTTTTTTTTCACAAAGATACATTTCACTTTATGACTTTTGCATACAATAAGTAAACATTTTGTAGTTAGCATAAATAGACTTTGCCCTGTTAAATATTACACATAAGGCTAAGTAATTTTTAAATCGCTTAATATTAAAAATGTTGTCATCAAATATAAATTCTATAGAAAATATTTTTAAATGTATGAAATAAAATTAATGTGTATGCTTTATGAATTGCCAATTGAAATTCAAATGATTAATAATATAAGGAATAGTGTATCCAAATAAAACATTTTAGAAAGAAGCCATTGTTTGCACAACCTGAATGATCTCATGAACTCATAGACAAATAGTTGGCTTATTACCATAACTATTAGTGATAAGTTATTCCTATGTCACTAATTACTTTAATAATATCTAAATATTTTATTTGAAGAACAGAACATGTATTTGAACATTTTCACAGTCCCTGAATATCTCAGTTTTGGTATCTTAAAATTAGCTTGTGGCCAGGTGTGGTGTCTCATGCCTGTAATCCCAGATCTATGGGAGGCCTAGGTAGGCCAGTCATCTGAGGTCAGAAGTTTGAGACCAGCCCAGTGCTAACATGGCGAAACCCCATCTGTACTAAGAAATACAAAAATTAACCAAGCATGGTGGCAAGTGCCTATAGTCCCAGCTAGTCAGCAGGCTGAGGCCGGAGAATCCCTGGGAAGTGGAGGTTGCAGTGAATCTAGATTGCGCCACTGCCCTCCAGCCTGGGTAACAGAGCTAGAGTCTGTCTCAAAAAAAAAAAAAAAAAAAAACAGCTTGAGGCCAATCTTTATTGTTATTGCTTTATTTCTGTATTGTAGAGAGGGAAGCAAAATAACATAAGGCAGTGTATTACCAAGGCTTTAATTTTGTAAGAAAACACACAAAGCTGTCACAGTAGATTCTGCTGAGGTCCTATGGAAACACTATGTCTCAAATTATTCTCTTAGCAGAGAGACAAGAGAAGAGTTTATCTACCACTGCTTCTCACATAGCTCATTGGTCAGAGTACACCTTCATGACAATGGAGAAACCCTGGAGCAGGGAAATGAGAGGCCACCGTGTGAATCATAAAGTTAGGTGCTGTCAAATTACACTACCAGGGAAAAGAGAGATGGGATAATTTCCTGTTTTGGGCCCAGCTGATTATACAGCGCAGCTACTACACACAATTTCTGAAGCAAGTAACAGGCTTCAATGAGCATTTCTGCAATATGCAATCCTTCTCCCTATTGCCCAAGGACCTATGACCTTAATATGTGATGTCCAAGGCAAAATGAAACATTTGTGGTATCCATAAATCCTCCCTATGACCATAATTTGCAGTGTCCAAGGCAAAATGAAACATGGGCTTATCATCCAAAATTTATTAAGGATTTTAAGTGGTACAGCAGAGTGTTAAACCCAGCATATGGTCCTTCTAGGCACAGAGACCTGTGCAACTGCATAGGTTATGATCCCACAAAGCCACCTCTGCCATAGTCAACATGAATGTTTTTGCTATTAAGAGACGTTCATGGAGAGGAACTGGTAGGATTGAGAAGAACTATTGTTTCAGTGAATCTAGGGAGGCTCTGTGATGGCATCTATTGCCCTAAATGACTGTATTTTGAAAGAAATACTTATAAATTTGGGGGAAATTGCTGATTTTGCATACTTCTCTCATTAATTTCTTAATTATTTATTTGAGTAGTGTCAGAAAGTCCTAGAGCAATGAAACAACATAAATAAATAAAGAGCTTTCAAACTGGAAATGAAGAAGTCAAATTATTTTTTTTGCAGATGGTATGAGCTTGCATTAGGAAAAACCAACTACTATTGGAGCTGATAAATAAATTTGCAAGACACAAAACCAATACACAAAAATCAATAGCATTTCCATATGCCAATGACAAACAATGTGAACAAGAAGTCAAAAAAGAAGTCCCAGCTACAGTAGCTACAAATAAAAGAAAATACCTAGGGATAAACTAAACCAAAGAAGGGTGTTGGGATTCACTTGGGGTGATCGAAAAAATATTATGGGAAATATTAAGGAAAGTTGTAAGATTATAGTCTCAAACCTTTTGGAAAACCAAAAGGTTTTCATTAACAGGCTGAAGGCAGCAAGTGTTTACTGTAGAGCATTAGGTCACAGGGTGAAGATTAGGGATAATAGAAGCTTCCTCAGTTAAGTCTGTTTACCCCACATTCCTTTGTGTGTAACTGTTTACTCATGTAAACTTTGTACAGGATGCCCTTTCAGGGGAGGTTGAAGGGGGATTATCACCTGTTAATGGTGTTTGTTCTGGGCCCGGGAATCAAAACCTTTTGTCATTCATAAAACCACTCTTTTAACCATGATCCGTAAGTATGTTGACTTAGAACCTCTGTTATTAAATCTATACTGAATAAATGCAAGGAGGAACAGGGAGTCCTGATTGTAACTGGTTAACTGCAATTACCTTCTGAGAACAGCTGAAGACCTCCCTCACCCACCCAATACACTGTACTCTGGTGTGTGAATGTATTTATTCAGCTGCCACTGAGTCAAGGCCTGCAGGACAGACCTCTGCAGGTGGTGATCAGTGTCTCAGGTGGCGACCCCAACATGATCAGCGCTGCAGATGGGAAAGATATCTGTAATGAAAACTATGAAACATCAATAAACAAATGAAAAATGAAAAGATACTCTATGTTCATAGATTGGGTAGTGTGGCATAAACATTTTAACAATATTAATGCTTCCAATCTACAGACTTAATGCAATCCTTATCAAAATACCAATGACATTCTTCATAGAATTAGAAAAAAATAATCTTGATATTTAGATGGAATGACAAAATGCCTAGGACAGTCAAAGCCACCCTGAGCAAAAAGAACAAAACTGAAGGAATCACATTACCTGACTACAAATTATATTACAGAACTATAGTAATCAAAAGAGCATTGTACTGGAATAAAAATAGACACACAGATCAATGGAACAGAATAGGGAATCCAGAAATAAATTTGTACATTTACAGTGAACTCATTTTCAACAAAGGTATCAAGACTACACATTGAGGAAAGTACGATTTCTTCAATAAATGCTGCTAGGAAACTGGATATTCATATGCAAAAGAGTAAAACTAGCCCCGATCACTTGCCATATAGCAAAATCAAACCAACGTGGATTAAATACTTAAATCTAAGCTCTCAAACTACGAAACTGCTTAAAAATATTTTTAAGAGATTGGTTTGTGCAAAGATTTATTAATACGCCACAAGCACAGTCAAAAAATGGACAAATGGGATCACATAAAATTAGAAAGTATGGCATAGCAAAAAAAAAAAAAATCAACAAGGTGAGGAGACACCCACAGAATGGGAGAAAATATTTGCAAACTTTCCATCTGACAAGAGATTAATAACCAGAATACATAAGGAGCTCAAACAACTAAACAGGAGACAATCTGACAGTTCAATTAAAATGGGCAAATAATTTTCTCTTGCCTGATTTCCCTGTCCAGAACTTCCAATACTATGTTGAACAGGAGTGGTGAGAGAAGTCCCATCCCTGGCTTGTGCTGATTTTTAAGAGGAATGCTTCCAGCTTTTGCTCATTCAGTATGATGTTGTCCGTGGGTTTGTCCTATGACTTATTATTTTGATGTATGTTCCTTGAATACCTAATTTACTGAGAATATTTAACATAAAGAGATGCCAAATTTTATTGAAAGCCTTTCTGCATCTATTGAGATAACCACGTGGTTTCTATTTTTAGTTCTGTTTATGTAGTGAATCAGATTTATTGATTTATGTATGTTGAACCAACCTTGAATCCTTAGGATGAAGCCTATTTAACCGTGGTTGATAAGTTTTTGATGTTCTAAAACTTGGCTTCGATTTGCCAGCATTTTGTTGAGGATTTGGGAGATCATGTCATTTGCAGGAACATTGATGGGTCTAGATGCCATTATCCTTAGCAAACTAATGCAGGAACAGAAATCCAAATATGGCGTGTGCTCACTTACAAGTGGGAACTAAATGTTGAGAACACATGGACATAGAGGGGAATAACACTGGGGCCTAACAGAAGATGGAGGATGGAAGGAGGGAAGAGGATTAGAAAAAAATTACTGATTGATACTAGACTTATTACCTGGGTGATGAAATAATCTGTGTAAGAAACTCCCATAACACATGTTTACCTGTGTAACAAACCTGCACATCCTGCACATGTACCCCTTAACTTAAATTATAAATTTAAAAAAATGGGTGAAGATCTAAATAGATACTTCTCAAAAGAAGACATACAAATGAAAAACAGCTGTATAAGAAGGGGATCAACAGCATTGTCAAATAAATGCAAATTAAAGCTACAGTGAACATTGTCTCACACCATTAAAATTAGCTTCTACTCAAAAGACAGGCAAGAATCAATGCCGGTGAAGATGTGAAGAAAAGGGAGTTTTCATACACTGTTGGTGGGAATGTAAATTAGTACAATCCCTATGAAAACCAGTATGGATGTTCCTCGGGAAACTAAAAATAGGACTACTATATGATCCAGCAATCCCACTGATAGGTATATATCCAAACAAAAGAAAATCAGTGTATCAAGGAGTTATCTGCACTCCTATGTTTATTGCAGCACCTACTCACAATAGCCACGATCTGAAAAAAACAAAAACAAACCTAAGTGTGTATCAACAAACAAATGAGTAAAATTTTGTAGTACATGTATGCAATGGAGTACTGTTCAGCCATAAAAATGAATGATATCCTATCAATTGCAATAACATAAATGAGACTGGAGGACATTTTGTTAAGTGATATAAGTCAGCTACGTAAAGACACAGTTCACAATTTCTCACTCACTTGTGGGAGTTAAAAATGAAAACAAAACTTCAAAGATAGAGAGTAGAATGATGGTTAACAGAGGCTGGGAATGGTAGCAGGTGGCTGGGGAGTGGGATGGTTAAAAGGTACAAAAATGTGGGGAGGTAGAATGAATAAAAGCGAGTAGTAGCACAACAGGATAATTTTAGTCAACTAATTTACTATATGTTTTACAATAACAAAAGGTATAATTGGAATGTTTATAGCACATTGACAAATTGTTAATTGAAATGTTTATAACACAATGACAAATGATTGAGGTGATGGATACCTCATTCATCCTGAAGTGATTGTTAGGCATTCTATGCCTACGTCATAATATCTCATAAATACATACACCTACTAATGTACCCATAAAAATAAAAATAATGCATTGTTGTTAGTTTTTAATTGTGTAAACTCTGTAAGCCATGAGTCACTGATAGTTATGACAAGGTTGGAAAGCATTCAAATTATTGAATTTCCAAGAAGCAAAGTGTTTTTTGTCTTTCTTCAGATTTGTTTCTTAATTTGTCTGTGTCATATTTGAAGCATACTATATTTGTGAGACAATGTTGGAGAAGTAGAATGAGATTAAAGCATAAAGACCTTCTGTCATAAGGCTTATACCTGATTCAAATATTTATGTTTTTCCCCTGATGCCACTTAAAACATTTTTAGAAGTTGGACTTTAAATTATAATTTCTGCCATAAGACTTGGGTGCCATAAAAATAGTGAACTTCTCATATTCTAATCCTGTTCAATGTATCTGTAAGATAGCTCTAAGATACTGTAAAGAAGCAATCTTTTAGTTTTTACATTAAACAAATATATTGTACAAATTTAAATATATTAGATTCTATTTAGATAAATTACACATGTGAATAATTTAATATTTCTTATAGACATGCATTTTTTGTTTTTTCTGAGATGGGTTCTCTTTCTGTTGCGCAGGCTGGAGTGCAGTGGCATGCTCACGACTCACTGCAGTCTTAACCTCTGGATTTTAGGTAATCCTCCCATTTCAGCTTCCTGAGTAACTGGGACTACAGGCACACACCATCACACACGGCTAATTTTTGTATTTTTTGTAAAGACAGGATTTTGCTATGTTGCCCGGGCTGGTCTTCTAAATTCAAGCAATCCACCTGCCTCAGCCTCTGAAAGTGTTGGGATTACAGGCATGAGCCAGGGCACCTGGCCTAGGTGTGCAAGCTTTATGCAAAAGTAAAATATTTTATTTGAAAAAGTACATGGTGTTCAACATATAATTTATTTTAATAAAATAAAAATATTACTTTGGTATTGTATTAGTTTTATTATTGTCTCCTTCCCAGTTTGAACAGTGAATAACTAAACTTTTAATGTTATCTTACTATTACAAATATCTTCAGTAATGACATCTCCTTGAATTAATTGACATCATATTTTTCTTTTTTAATTACTATCCTGATTATAAAAAATGCAGTTTATTATACTTTACAGGATATTTTATTTAACTCTTAAGTACTGTGTCTCCCAGATATTTTATCTGAAAATATTAAAATGCAATTAGGTAAATTTTGGTTAAGGTTGTACATTTTTCATCAGATAATTAAATAATATATCATAAAACTCCTTAATTATTTAAACACATCATTCACACACATTTAAAGTATTTACATACTTATTAACTGAAACCACAGACATGTAATGAATTGTTATCTTAACTTTCAATATGTTTTTCTCACCCAATTCCTTTTCTCATTTCTGCCTTCAGTGATAGTATATTTTATTAACCAGACTTGTTGTCAGACCATTAATTTCTTTGGAGTCCTTTCTTGCTTGAAAGAGTAGCTTCTAATTTTTTTTTTCTTTTTTGTTTTAAATCAAAGACGTGTATTCAGTTTGTTTAAATGCTATTTAAAAGGCTCACTGTATTGTTTCAATTGTGAAAATAATGTTCAGCAATATTACACCCTATTTGATTTTGTAAGAAATTAAGAAAAAAATGAAATTGGAATAAGCATACTTTTATTTCAGTAAGAAAAACAAAAGTAGGAAGACAATGTGGACATCAATGGGGAAATAAAAGTATGAACACACGAAGAACCATCTGGGAAAAGGATCGCAGGATATGACCACCACATCAAAAAATACACAAATAGGCAATCTGTTTTTCACTACTGATATATCAATCAACATAAAAAAGATATTAATAATAATAGCTGAGGACATCTGCTTTTAATTGTCTCTAACAATATGTCCATATTCTTAATTCATCTTAATAGACACACGTTTATTTTTGTCGGTTTCAGAACTATTTTGTGAAATATAAACCTTAAAGTTCAAATTTGAGCTGTGTATTATTTGCCAGTCAGTCTACATTATTTTGTTTATAACTGAGTTTTGAGTACACAGTTATTATTTCTAAAATATAGTGATTCTGAGATATGAGAAAACTTCAGTCTCTGCTTTTCTGTTGCCTGTATGTTATCTGTCTAATTTTCCATGGAAGGTAGGAGCAGAGAAAAGACATACTTTCTCATTGTGAAGAGAGTTATGTATTAAAATATTACTTAAAAAACTTTATGTCCTAATGTAATATTTACAAAAAACCGATTTATTGTACACGTAGTATATTCCACAGCATGGTGATTATTGAAACAAAGATGAATACAATATGATTTCTGTCCTGAAGGAGTTAAAAAATGAGAGACAGCCTGCCTCATATTTATTTAAAATGCATGAAAGTATTTTAGCAGCTGTAGAGGCTGGACCAGAAGACATAACCTAAAGGAAAAAGAATTATTTAGCAACTTTATTTTAGGGTAAGTAATAATTTGTTAAAAAACGATTCAACTTTGGTTTCCCCTGTCCTATATTGCTTGTGAGTAAATAATACATCATATTGGTAGAAATATTCAAAATTATACTGGTTCCTGGCTATAGCACCCCATATATTTTCTTCAGATCCCCCAAATCTTGCCTAGTTATGTACAAACATTCTCAAAGTTTGCCTCATGTGCACACATAAAAAGCACTTACTATTACAGACATGAATAATATGATGTTAAGCTTTTGCTCTAATTCTTCTTCATTTCAGGATGCTGTCTGGAAATTCCTCAACCCTTTCACTGCAGCTTTTGTTGATTTTATAAACACTGATGGGTATACAAATGTGGTGCCTCTTCATCCACATAATGCTGATGAAAACCTCTGAAAGTACCAGATTGTCCCTTCACTGTTTGGGACACCCTGTATGTCAAAGCTCTGCTGGGCTTCCTCAAAAGTGGACCAAGCATTTTCTTTCAACATATGGCAACAAACTAGAACAATCAAAAAAGTGCAATAATTGCAACTGCTCATTCTACCTGTAACTCTGTCTCCATGAGGCTCAGTTATGAGTCTTATGTTGGCTTGAGACATGACAAATGCAAATAACCTCCTCTCTTTTTCTTTACTTCTTCCAAAATCTAGATATTTAAACTCTATAATTAATTTAATTAAATAGATGCCTCATATTCAGCCTGTTCCCTAAGTTCATCAGATAAACATTTTGATGTCTGCATTTAATCAGTTAGCTCGACCTTGGCTCATACTACAAAATCAAGTTAATTTAAAAATGATTAGGAAGCTTATATTGTGTGTTAAGTTGGTACTGATTTTCTCAATATTGTTATCTAAGATTAAGTATTAATAAAAAGCTACCATTATTGAATGTTTTATTTTTCTTAAATTTCTAAATGCAAGCATAGAATTCAAGCTCTTTGAAATACAATGTAGCTGAACAATCTTTGAATGATTATAACAACAAAAGTGGCTCTGAATAATTACTAATATTCTGAATTACATCAATAAGTCCAAGAATTATACTTTCCTCAAAAGATACTAGTTAAATAATTCAACTATGTAAGGAAGAATAATATGTAGCAAAGTGATAAGTCTGTTAACTATACCATTTTAGCTGGTTCATAAATGTCTATGTTTTACTAGATAAAAGAAATGTGAATAACAAAATCAAATCAGTATTCTGTTAATTGATTATAGGCTTTTCTCTTCCCTGAAATTTGATATTGTTGTATTTTACAATGTCAAGCTCATCTGTATTTCTTCAACTTATCTAACACAATATCCCATGACATCCTCTGAAATAGGTTGAGGGATTTAAGGTGAATGAGCATAATTAAGAGAAATGACAATTGAATAAGCTAGGTAATCAAGTTGCCAAAAAGGTGGTCAATCTGAAAAATGATGTGTAATGGAAAATCCAAGGCCTTGCCTCAGGCTTGGCTTAACCAGTAATTTTTGTACAAACCTTTATGAGGATAATCATGATATACAAAAGGATTTACAGATGATATAAAGTTTTAAAATAAAACAAGTATATATAGTAGTGGAGAATCAGTATAAAAGAAAATCTTGACTGGTAAAGGCAACAGTCCAAACTAAATACATCAAATGTGATAGAGATGAACATATAAGCTTTATTTCTGTACAGCATAGACATGTTTCTAAAACAGTTGTTATAAATAAAACCTTAGGGATTGATTAAGTGCAATCTAAATCAATAGCATAAATTATTGGTTAAATAATCAAATGATGGTTTAGTGACATCTAATTTGAATTACTATGGTGATCTCTTCTTTACAAATGTGTTAGACAAACCACATCTACGGCATTGTGTTCCATTCTGGGCCTCACACAATGAGAAGACATACATTGCAACTAAACGTGGTCGTGGATAATTTTAAGGAGAGCAAAGACAAGAAAGGAAATTTTTAAAAACTAACTTTTATTAATTAATCATTATAAGCTTTTCTCATAAAAATTTACATTTTACTAATGCCCTACAGGATAAGTAATATTATAGATAAAAATCTGAGAAATAGGAAGATTAGGTAACTTATGGTAGCACATTTGATAAGAGTTAAATCAAGATTTGAACCTGTATCTGCCTAATTATCAAAAATTATGTGGAACATTATTATCCTGCCCTTTTATTATGTGAAATTAAAAGATGTTAAATGAGCATCACATTCATTTAAATTTAATGAAAATAATGGAAAGCCTTTCAGGTGCTAAACACTGAGAGTATTCTCTACTTTGAAGAGCTTAGAGTTACCCTGGGTCCTGACTTCTAAACATGTAACTTTTAAAACTAGAGAATGATAGCTTAATTTTACTCAATTACCCTTTGAGTATGTTGTTTCATTGGCTTATTTTTTGCTTTGTTTTGTATTTGGTTCTCCAGAAACCATAATGCCAGATTTCAAAACATCACTTACCTGTGAAGCAAAATAGGTATGGATTTCTGGAACACTTTGCTCTGAACTGACAATTGAGATTAGCTCAAGAGGCATGTATATGGAGAATATGTAAAGCTTTGCAGCTGCTGCTTTACACTCTGTCAAGTGAAGAAGACTTTAAAAACCAAGAGAGTAATATTTTGTGTTCTCACAGTTTTTTAATACCTTAAAGCTGCACTGGCAGATACATGTGGAATAATGTTTGTCACATTTGTGATAGTCCATCCATCAGATCACTGCCTGGTCTTATGATGAGGGAAAGGAAAACTAAGAGGAAGACTCAAGTATCACATGCATAGTGTATTTAGGCACTCAGCATCAATTCTCACAGTTAAGTATCTCTACCTTTATGAATCTCTTTTGATTAGGAATATAAAGTAATTGGTTTTCACAACCAAATGCACTGAACTAATATAAAGTTTGAAAGGTAAAACTTGGATTAAAGCATGTTTCTGCTGCTTCTTTCTGCTGGCAAGTCAGATTGCAGAGATGTGGACATTTCTGCTGTAACATTCCTAAATCCAAGCTTCTATATGTTAGTTTTGAGGGAACAGCTGATAATAATCTTGCCTCCAGCTTCCTGATCCCTGAACCATGGCTAGAGCAATGTGTTCTGAAACTAATGGTTTCAGTGTAAGATTTCTAATCTACCCCTCTCCTACTTCCTAATAGGACAGAGGGACTAGAGCCCCTGGCAGGTTATTTCTGTGGTATTCTGGGAATTATTCCCAGAAATCTAATCAATCAATCTTCTTCAGCATTTCTAACATATTTGAAACAGCAAATTCTATTTAACCATTTTCTGTTTAAGATACTAGTGTTATTTCTATTTCCATTAATGAACGTTAAATTATACACAGTATTGATAGATGCATTTTTCCTAATGTCACAAATGAAAATATACATATATATATATATATATTTCACAGTCAAGATGGCTGTGAGAGATAAAGAGACATTCCTCCTCTGAGAAAAAGACATTCCTCCTCCAATGACTACATTATAAATGTCATTAAAAGCATACAATGATACAGAGATGAAGAGTCTATTAATCCTTCTTGCAGGATCAGAGGAGGTTTTACAATAAGCTTGATATTTGAGTGTCATATTAAAAAAGAAAGAAAGGATTTTATCAGTATGACATGGTGGAGGTGACATATTTTTGTTAAAAGAAATAGCAAGAATAAATGCATGACAGGTTGAAATTTCATGATGTATTTGGGGAATCATGAATCTGCTTGTGTGATTGAAGAAATGGACAAAAGGGAGATTAAGACTTGAAAGGACAATTGGGGCCAGAATGTCAAGTATTTTAGTGTATTCTAATACCAGAGGCATGGTTAAAAGCACAAGATATTTTTTCTTGGAAAATATATTGAGACTTGCATATCAATAGCTGCCTTCAAATATTCAAACTTCTGTAATATTAAAAGATAGGTATTTTCTGTGTGTCTGTGAAGAGAAATTTAAAAACTAGTAGATAAAAATTGTAGCTACTAGGTGTGGTAGTGTGGAGCACTTATCTCAATTTTTTACATTCTCTTTGCATTGCAGTTATGCATTCATAGCACTAGCCATGTGTCCATGCATCCTTTCTATTTCAAATATGTAGTACATTCTCCTGCCACATTGATGTTGGGCTTCTATTTGATTTGCTTTGGAAAATATGTGTTTTGAAGGAACAAGGTATGAGGAAAGACTTGAACATACATGGTTTTGCTAGCTCTCTGGAACTTCTCTCAACTGCATAGAGAACCCCTTGAGTAGTTGTTGCCCCGAAGAGACTGAGAAAACATACCAAGCGAAACTGACCTCAGTCCAAAGTATGAACACAAACCCATCAGAATTCAGCAAAATCACAGCTCACCTACTTATCAGTAAGAAAAAATAATAATAAAGATTTGTTGTTGTTACTGAGATTTTGAGAATGCTTATTTGAAGCAAAAAACTGATTTATTCTCCAAGAAAGTCTTTTATCAATCCATCCTCTCTTAAATGAATAGAAAAAGTTTGGAGGCATTCTTTCTAGGAATAATCAAATATATTCCGAACATATATTGCTCTTCACTTCCATAGCCCTAACCATTATTATCTTCTGCTTGGAGGACTCTAAAAGCAACTTAACACATTCTGTCATCAAAACTATGTATTGCATGGTAGTGAGAATAACCTTTTATAAAGTTATTGAATCATTTTTCTCCATGTTTAAAATGCTTTAATGTTCTCATGTGCACTAAAAAGAAAACCATACTCCCTACAAGAACTGTAATGGTCCCCTCCCACTTCATCTTTACTCTGTGCTACACTATCCTTCCCTTTTATACTTGAACCACATTGAACTTTTTCTCTACCGTCAAGCCAATCTCAAATTACCCTGTGCCAGATATTATTTCTGCCTGATTCTTCCTTTTACTGGTTGTTGTCATCCTTCAGATATCAGCTTAAATATCTCCTCCTCCACAGTTGTTCCTGTTCATGCTGTCATTTTCTATTTCTTAAAAGAGTTTATCAAAACCAGCAATTTGTTTATTTTCTTATTTTTTCCAAATAAATATGCATTTCTTGACAGCAAAAACCATATTTGTGTTCTTTTTGGGTTGCTTACTGCTACATTCTTAGTGCTTAGACCAGATAAGAATATATTTACTGAGTGAAAGAAAAAAGTTAAATCAGTAAATACATATATTGTTAGAGACACAATAGTTCAGGTTTAACTATTGGTTAGATATTGAATAAAATGAACTTTATAATTATTTATGTTCAAAAATCTATTGTGTAATTATACTGGCATGTTTTACTAAACCGTAAGTGGAAAAAATGGAGACCACATCTCAGATCCTTCTTTCATCCCATTAGCATGATCAACTTTGAGCTAACCTTGTCTAAAAAAGAGAATAGCCACTAAAAGGTAATGGTGTTTTTTTTCTTTTCTTTTCTTCTCAATTACAATGAAAAACTGAATGTTTACTTTATAAATTATGGCACTTACATCATATAAACATGAGGAAGGCACAGCCATATTTCAGGTTATCTTTTCTTCTCCAGTGTGGGTTAGATTTTGTTAACCTTGAGAATTTACTGACCTCTACAGATGTGATTGTAATTAAATAAGTAAGCTTGTCTGAAACAATGTTGGCACAATTAAGAGAAAATAAAGTTTAAAGGTACCACACAAGTTTTAAATCACAGGGATTGGAGCACCAGAAAGTACTCCCACTAGCCAAGCACCACATTACTGTAGCACCTCCTCCTATAATCTATTTTATAAGAATTCAGTGTGTTCGTATGTATGCATGTGTGTGAAATCTAATGTTTGAAATCTGAGGTATAAGAAAAACATGCCTAGTCAAAGAGGCATTAAAAACCTTTTTTTTTTTTTTTTTTTTTTTTTTTTGGTGGCGGGGACTCACCATGTTGTCCAGACTGGTCTCGAATTCCTGGCCTCAGGTGATCTGCCCTGCATTAAAAATCTTAAATTTTGCCGGGTGTGGTGGCAGATGCCTGTAGTCCCAGCTACTCAGGAGGCTGAGGCAGAAGAATAGCTTGAACCTAGGAGGTGGAGGTTGCAGTGAACTAAGATCATGCCACTGCACTCCAACTTGTGTGGCAGAGTGAAACTCCATCTCAAAAATAATATAATAATAAAGAAAAAAAAGCTTATGAAAATATGCAAAGAACCCAAATGTCTATCAGTGGATGAAGGGTAAATATACAATGAAGTATTTTCATACAACTGAATAGTGACAAAAATAAATAAAGTATTGCCATATGGTAATACACAGATAAAACTTGGAAACAATATGCTAAGTGAAGAAACCATTTACAAAATCATACAATATGTATGATTCCACTGATATTAAGTGTCCAGAATAGCAAACATATAGAGACAGAAAGTAGGTTAGTGTTTGCCACAGGCTGGAGAAGGAAAGATAGGTAGTGACTACTAATTAGCACGAGATTTCTTTTGGGGTTGACAAAGTATTCTACAAGAAGATAATGTTCACAGTTGAAAAACTCAACTTTACACTTTAAAAGGGTGAATTATATAGTATGTAAATTGTGTATCAACTGAGGTCTTACAAGAAAAGTAGTGCTTGTGGGGCAGGACTCTAAAATAGTATGGTTGTCCCCATATTTTCAAAAGATTCACAAAAATGTGTCTATTATAGATGGCATATCTGAATTATCTCCTCTGTATTATGGAAAAAGATCACCACGACTATGTAATTATTTACATATTCAGCAGAATTTCAATAAATTCGTTACTGGATTTGTCAATATAGAAATGTCCTATGCTTCATTAATTCTGAATATTTGTTTGCCTCAAGTTCTCTTTATTTTTATAAAATAAGCCCTTGAAGGTAGATAATATACTGATACCAATAAGATTCCTAAATACAATCTATTCTAACAAATAGTCAAATAATTATTCCATACCCAAGAGTAAGGAAACAGGATATAAATCTTTACAGAAAAAAGATAATGATTTGATAGACATCTTTGTAAATGTTAAAATCATAGTTTAATTACTATTAGATTTAGCCTGTGAGTGTTTTGAGGGTAAAGATTAAATCTGATTTAGTGTTACATCATTCACCTATAGCAAAGATTCAAACACATTACAAGGACTCAAAAAATGCTTATGAAATATGTGCTTGAATATAGTGAAACACATCAGTTTAAATTCTTTGCATCAAAAAGTCATATAATGGAGTTATTATCTTCAAAAAATGTAATTTTTGTCCGTTTCATAACTTTATTATACTTGGAATCACCAGATTTCTCACTTTTAAAGTGAATATATATGCATATATAAATATGCAAATTAATATATATATATAATTACATATTTACTCAGCATATCAAGTGTCTCTTTGTAAACTATGGTATAACTTACTTCTTATATGTCTTGTTTAATTATTTTGTGTCTAGACAACCTACTTCACTTTAATCCAGAAAGCTGAAAGTGGCACCAACATTTGATCAATTGGAATATAAGCTTAGAGATACGACCTCCATTATAGTGTTCATAGGGGAATGCTTTCTAGAACATGTTCCATAGAGTATAGATCCTGTGATATGGCTTACTAAAGGGAAAAAATAATAAAACATTATATAGGCAAGTAAGATTGGGCTTATTGCCTATTATTACCTGCTTCCCAGAACAACAGTGTGATTCTCCCAGAAAATCCCTGTAGTGCTAAAGTCTCTGAGACAGGTTTTAAAATACCTATTTTGTCAATTTCCTGGTTGTGATACTTTTACTATACTTATGTAAGATGTTACCACTGAAGGAGACTGAGTGATATGGTATATTTCTATACTGTTTTATAACTGAATGTGAATTTATAGTCATTTCAAAAATAAAAGTTTAAAAAATAAAAACAATATGGAAGAAACCATCATAAATTATTCTGATTCAATTAAACTGTATTCTCTTTTCCACGAAATAAATTAATAAATAAGAAATAAACTTGTTTAACTCTATCCAACCCAGTATTTTCAAAACATATTTTACTTAAAAATATATTGCTTCAACATTTATGGCATACTTTACTAAACACTGTCCTAGAAATTTTTCAGCTGAAACCAGCTGTTTGAATTCTTTTCATCAAAAAGTAATATAATGAATTGCTATTATCTTCAAAAAATATAATTCAATTCAGCTGCAATTCAAACCAACCGTTTGAATTGCAGGAGTTTGAACACTGTTGTATAAGTCAGATTTTCCCGTTTGCTACACTGTTATCTGATTCTTATACATTTAGGGGCATGAACAGTACATAACTTGTTTCAGTAAAGGCTGAGGATTCCTCTGGTAATCTATTCAGGGATAAAGATTGACGGTATTTCTTTGATTTCCCCAATGCCTAATGCAAAGCACAATTTTGGACTGAACTAAGGTTGCCCTTGCTTGTGGTCTCTGATTTTCTTCCCATTGCAGGGCAGCAGAAGGGTGTGGTATCAATGACTAAAGCAGATGTTACAGACATTATCAAATCCATTAAGGTTGATACTAATTTTCAAATCAGGTAAAAATTTCCATGTATCTTTTGCTCCAGACCTGAACCTTAAGGGGTGTTGTATATTTTGGGCTATAGCACAGATGAGATGAACTGTAAGTTATCCATAATACCAACTTGAACTCTATCTTTTCATCTTGCTTGAACAAGGACTGACAGCAAGTGATAATGATGTTATTATGGAGAGCACTGTGAATTGCTCAACTTTATTTTTAAAAAGTAAATCAGTTGTAAATGTCAAAAAAAATTCAGAGAAGTATTGTAAATTATTTGCAATAAATAATAAAGTAAATTATTTGCAAATGTCTAAAAAATTTCAGAGAAGTATTGCAGTGATTACTTTTAACTTAGTGTCTGAAGAAAAATTAAAGACAGCTACATTTATAGAATTCTATTTAAAGCATATACTGAAATATATAAATAGTAATTCACAAAATCAAAAGACAAAATAAAGTAAAAATTTGCTCCGAAAAGCTTGGTCTCTACTGTTTACTAAGAATTAGATATATATTTTAGTCAAAAAATATTACATGTAAAAAATACTATTTTTTGTCCTTCAGATAAATTTAACTTGTTTCTGAGACCTCATTCATCTAGTCTATGAAAAAATAAATCTAAATTGTTTTGAGGAGGCATTCTCCTTTTCCAATATTTCTTTTAATGCAACATGAAGATGGCATCAATCATAGCTTTCCTCTGATTTTACATTCCTCAAAATACATATTTTTATAATGTTGACATTTTAAATCTTGTTGATATATCACATTATATATATTGTTTCTATTAACACTGTTAAGACAATATGTTGGTATTACAGGTGTGAGCCACTGAACCCGGCCGTACTCATGTTTTATATGAAAACAGTCATGTTACTTTCAGACGGTGATAGTCTTTTTTTCCCCCGGGTAGATATTAATATCCTGAAGTTATATCTAATAAAACTGTTTTACCCTAGCAGAAATAGAAAAAAATACAAACAAACTGTATTTTTAATATGTTGAATAAGAAGTAGTTATCTAAAATATTTCATTCACTTTGATGGAAATATTAAAATTTTTAGTTAAAGTACACATCATTAAAAAGAAAAAAAATCTTTAGTTAATGTTTCAATAACATTTGTCACTATTTTAGCTCTGGTTAAATATATTCTGTGTCTCTGAAATAAACACAGTGTTGAATCCATGAAAGTCTTCAGATTGTGTAGTGAATGTTGAATAATACCACATCATTTGATCATGCTTTCTTCATTTTAGTTGACATTTTTATTTCCAAGATTCTTTAAGCTTGCAGCTGCAGCTGCAGCTGAAGATCGTGCTATCTCTGAGGAAATACAAAAGAAAGAGAAAATATAAACAGGACACAAAAACATAAAGGTATTAGGTCATCAGTTGGTTCCATATCTGGGCCCAGAACTTTATTTGCTCTATCTCAACTATATATTATTGTTAAGTGAACAATGATTTTTTCCCATTATTCCTTACTGTTCATATAGAGTAGATAACGTAATTATGTAAAGTGTAAATATGTTATTATATGTTGCTATTGCAGGAAACCATACATTTCAGATTAAGTTAAAACATGTTTTAAAAATTTCACTCAGTAAATTATATCTAAAATTATTTTGCAGTGTGTTTTAACAAATGCATTAACAACAATAACAGCCTAGGAGAAAATGACCAAAATTTCTCTAACAGTTGCTATCTCAAATTTACCCAGTGGAATTTATAAAGGTAAATATTGAGATAGTGTTATAAGAAGCCATCCCTTTTACGTATTTATTTCTAATATTTAATTTATTTTTTTATTAAAACCATTCATAGTTTTTAAACATATCTGTGATACTGTAATGTTTAAAAAAGACAAAAACATATACGGAAAACAAAACTGCTTAAAATAAAAGCAGTTGTAGGTAGGAAGATAACCTGAATGTATTACATGAAGTAGTAAATCAAAGAATGACAAAGGCAGAGCGAATCACATGCAATCACTGATAACTGCAGTTTAGAACATAACCTGATGCATATCTGTCCTTTCTCTGCAGTATGGCAGTATGTCTCCCCTATAGTCTTCTTAACTTTTGTACTATGTGGAAAAAGATGACTAACTACTTGGAAGCAAAATCAAAGTTTGGGAATCCACTGGTTGAATTGAATAGAAAGAAAAAGGTTCTATTCTGAACACCTCCTAAATCCTTTTTATGGTACTCAAAAAGTATTTTTCTAAATTCTATGGAATAAGAATGTTCAAAGTCATTTATAGAAATAAATCATTGAAGTCTAGAACTACCTACCATAAAATAAGTCATTTGTAATGTCTTTTACTTGCAAATTGTAGTATTCAAAAATTAATGATAATCTGATACTATTTACTATTTTTATTGTAATAATGGTACTATTAACACAAAAGGACAAGAGAAATAATAGTTTGTTATGTATCAGTGAGTAATGTAATTTACTAAGAATACCAAACACTTCAATAAAACTTAAAAAACTCAAGGCACCTTACATGTTTACCTAATTCCATTTAACTAATGACCATGTAAAGAAGAGAAAACTGATGACAGTGAAGCTATATAATTTGCCCAAAGAAATACATCTACTGAAGTAGAATAGATTAACTTAGGTTCTATCCTAGACCACCTAGCCAGAGTCTGTTCTCTGAAAAACAATGTCGTATAAAAGAAACATGAAGGGTAAAGTGGAAGAGGAGAGAACTGGTGTGGAATTTTAAAAAAAGTGGGAGATGATAAGATTGATGGATGGATGGATAGACAGACACAGATAGATAGATAGATAGATAGACAGATAACAAGCAGAGTCATAGAATATTTGGCTCTCAGATTTTTCTTTTAAAGAACAGCGATAACTTTGTACTTTCTCCTCTTTATCCACCTTCCTGCTGCACTGTCTATTCAGAACCTTATGCTTGGGAGACAGCTCTAATATAGTATCAAGGAGGCAGTGCTCAGCCACTTCAGTCACACACATCACAGGCAGTAAATCAAGTACACTGATTGTTGATACAAGTAATTGTAACATCTTTATTTTTCCTCTGATGGGTGAGCAGAGAGCACTGGCCTCTTCCTGAATGATTACAACTGCATAAAAGAGCCATTAGCTTTGGGTTGTTTTACTATAGAAAACATATTTTGCCACGGGGCACAGCTCGTTTTATTTCAAGGAGATTAATCCTTCTGAAGGAGTAAGATAAATTTGTGACGTATTATTTCTGAGTAGCTCTCACAGATGTGCAGAATTAACCAATGATGAGGCTTATTAATGCTAGGGAGGACAAGGGGTTTCAGTCCCAGTGTTGCATTTGTGGTTCAGGGGATAGCAGAGGCTTGTTCAAGGATCCCACACACACTTCTTTCCCTATTTTTGTGCATTGAACTATTGACTGAGGAATAGAGATTTACATATCTTTTAACCAGGGAAGAGGATCAGAACACTGCCAATACATAGTTTAATTTTCAACATACTTATGGATCTCTATGCACGAATTTTTCTCAGTTGCTTCAAACAGAAGATAGGGTTCAACACTGGGTGAGCTGTGGTCCTAGTCAAATCTCATATGCCAAATCTATTATCAAATTATATTGATTATGATGTTAATTATTTTTATATTTTACAAATAGAGTTGAAACTTCTGTATTTATGTTTTTACTTTTTATCCAAATTACTCCAATAACTAAACAACCTTATATAATTTCTTTCCCCATCAGTCATTCAATCTATTTTATGCAATATACTTACATCTATCTTCCTGGAGCCTAACTTTTAGTATGTATGCCACACGTATACAGAATACTCAGTGGGGTATGTTATGCTAGAACAGGTTTCATTTGTTTTGGCTCTTCTTTTTTTCAAAAGATAGGTTTCCTATTAGAGGCTTGCAAAAATATCTGTTGGTCCATTTTTGCAATTCAAGAGATCGGCTTAGTCATAACTTAATTCCTCTAAGAACCAGACTGGGACTCCATTACTTAAGTAGTATATTATTTCTATAGTTTTAATAAATGGCAAAAGAAGAGCAGATTGCAAATGGACACTCAGGTAACAGTTTCATATTCTACCTTTCCACCCTTCTTAGAAGCAGTTTATTCAATAGTCAAACAATGACTTGAGAAATAACAATTTCACTTCTCCAAAAACCATTAAGTAGATTTTTTTTCTGCAAAAAAATACATTGATATTTTTTCCTCAATTTAGGATGAATTTATAACCCCAGCGTGACCTTGATGCTTCTACTTATATTCATAGTGATTTAAAGTAGTCACATTACACCTTTTTTTAATCACTATGGTTTCATCAGATAAAAACACTCAATGGTGATGATCTATTTTACTATTTTATGGAAAAATAAAATTAATTTTTGCCAGTCTTCTGGTGTGAAGGAGTTTCTCCATCTACCACTGGTCTTTCTTACTTCCCTTTCTATACCAGCGTATCCTCATTTTCCAGATCTCTAATACTAAAGTCCCTTGTGGATCAATCTAACCCTGTTTTTTTCTATTTATATCAGCTTCTTTGGTGTTAGTTTCCAGTCTCAGGGACTTACTTCTCATCTCTAGCTAATGACTGACAGATTAAAAACTTCAATTTAGATCTCTCTCATAAACATGTGCTTGTACCTTCTCTATTGATCTGCCTTTTCCACATTTCACAGCATCTAAAAAATAAAATGTCTGAAAACAAGATCCCAAGCTTCCTCTCCAAATCATCTCTACATACAATCTTCCCAGTCTGTTATTGAACCTTCTACATGTCCTGGTGCTCATTATTATTGTCTCTTCAGTCAGAATTTATTCTCTTCCTCTAGAATATAAGCCTCAAGATGGCAGGCATTTTTTTCTGTTGTACTTAGTTATGTGTCCTTAAGATGTAGAATGGTGTACTGCAGGTTCTTAAAAAATGTTGAATTTTAATGAGTACTCATCTTAAGGCATACATCTAATTAGTCAGAAAGTAAGGTTAGTTTTATTTATTTCAGATTTCAGAATCTGAGCTCTTATTATTTCCATACACAACAGCCTAGTCCAAGACACCACCAACTTGTGGCAAGATTACTGTCATAGTCTCTGGTCTCTGCCCTTTTTCTCTGGAGCTTATTTTTAATTCAGTAGGTAGAATGATCCTATTAAAACACACATAGCTAACTGCTCTAAACAAATCCCTCTAACTGCATAGCTTATCACTACAAGTAAAACTGAACTACTCAAAACAAGATTTCTTTATCATCCTTCTGGCTACATCTATCAATTTTGCTTTAATCATTCTTCCCTAGGCTCTTTCATTTCTCACTGTTCCTCAAACTTAAGTTTCCATTTCTGCCTCAGGGGATTTGTACTCCCTATTTCCTCTCTCTGGAATACTCTCTTCTCATATGTCTGCAGGATTTACCCCACTCTTACCTGTGTATTTACTCAAATCTTATGAATGAGAATTTTCTGGACCATGCTACTCTAATAATAGCCTCTGCCTCCAATCCCTAATGCAATATTTTTCTTTGTCACTTATGTCATCCAAACACAGATTCTAATTTCCTTATTTTTTGAGTTGTCTAGCTTTCCCACTAGAATAGTAAGCTCTATGAGACAGGAAATTGTGCTTTATTTAGAAATAAATTACCACTAAATAACACTGATAAATCATCAGTGCCAAGAATCATGTCTGATAAATACTGAATTTCTTTAATTTTCCCAAACCTCACTTTTTTCCTAAGGTTTTCCTTAGAATCATATCTAAATTATTTTATTACCCTTCTACCTGGTTTTCCTGTATCTACTTTTATATTTCTACTGTCAATTGCTTACAAATAGGGCTGAACAATATTTTTTAATCATGGCTTCCTCCAGTGACTCTCTGTTTCTCTGTATATATTATTTTCTAGTTATTTCCTTCACTGCACCAATCAATATCCACATTTATGTTGTTTATTATGTTTTCTTTTTTATTAAAAGCAAAATTCCATGAGAAAGGTAATTTTGCCTGCTTTATTGTTTGCCATATAGTTATATCTTAGCAAAGTGACTGATGCATAACTGTCTCTCAGAAAGGGTTTGTTGAAAAAAATAAAGGATGATGAATCCTCAGTGACAAATATAACTTAAATGCTGGGATTATGGCAAGTCTGAAATAAAGCATGTCTCTATTTCAGTAACACATTCTTAAATAGAGAAACCTTAATAATAATGCAAATTATATTATAGTCTATAAGAAGTCAATTCGGAGGTATAACGTAAATTTGGAACAAAATTAATGCTTAACTATGACAATTCTATGCTCTTGAACATTGAAGTAAAATTCAGAAGTGAAATATTGCTTTCAGAACTTTCACATCTTTGGTACCTAACTTTGGAAGTTATTTATATGGGAACTGGAATTTGTATTTTAGACAGAATTTATAATTGTTATTTGTTAAAAGATGAGAGGATGAAAGTTAGATATCTGTAAAATAAAATGAAATGGAAAAAAGTATGCAAAGTGTGAATAGCTTGTAACATACTTTCATTTACTTCCATTTGCTTGGTCTCTCATCTATAAAATGAATTATATTTTGATCTCATACAAACTTGAAATGATATGAATTTAGTTACCAAGTTTTTAAAGTCAACAGAGTTTCATAAAGTCAACATAGTTTCATATATTTCTCATAGAGAACTACTTGGATTAAGATGAATTCCTGGGAATACTATTGTTCTAATGTAAGTAGAAATGTAATAATATTTTACTTCATCCCATGTGTAGCTAATGAGACTTTAAATTTATACTTGGACTGCTCTCTTTAAAAACCAAAAAAAGCAATATCAACAACAGAAAAGAAGATAAAATGTTAGACTCAGTGTCATTGTGTCATTAATAAGAAATAAAGATGAATACATATTTGACATCCCTAAACATCTGGACAACTTGGAACCCAAGATGTTATTGTCATAAAACTATTCATATCCAGTATTTCAAGTTTTTAATTCCCTGCTCAGGTGCATTTTCTGGACTCGGAGTCCATTTATTTAATTCTTTAAAGATTTGACCAAACATGTAAATACTATTTAAGAACTTAAATAAGAACAAGTCATATTTACCACTTCTAAATGTGAGAAAGTCTGAAATAGTGAGAGAAACTTAAACAATGGCCTCTTCTCATTATTATTATTTTAAAAATATTTTTGTTATATAACTTTTTCTCTCACTTTTCATAGGAAGAAATAAACTAAGTATTTTTTTCTATTTGAAACCATGTGAATATAGTTAGAAAGTTTTTAAAGTCAATATAGTTTAATATGTTTCTTATAGTGAATTACTTGGATTAAGATGACTTCTTTGAAATATTATTTTTTCCATTGACAATTTTAAACATTAAAATACTATGCAAAACTAAGCTAGTATTATTTGCTCTGAATTTATCAACTTGCCCTTTAGATTGCATATATTACACTGATTTTCTGGTCTTATAGCCTGTTGATCCATTACATACAACAGTGTATATTCTGACAACGGCATTCAATGGCATCTTCCAAGTTCATCCATCATTGTTCTATGGCCTTGCTTTTAGGACCAGGTGTAGTCTTTCTGGATAAGTTGTATGAGTGGCCTCAGCAGTTCACCTAAAATTAGTTCAGTCTGTTTTGTTGTTCTAGTGACAACCAGAACTTGGAGAATCACAGCAAGATAATAATTCTGCCTTGTTGCTTTAAATCAGTTGACAGGTTCTGCTTCCTGTGTAGCAGAAGAAAGTACAGAATATGTCTTTGAGTTTCCCATGTGTGCCATTAACGTAAATAGTATTTATCCTCTGTTGGACACAAAATTGATTGAAAACAACATGGTCATCTTGTGTCTGATTCATCAAAAATTATTTTAATTATAATGCTAATATCATGTGTTTTTTTTTCTGTAGGGCACTCACCCAGATAATCTGGTACTTCCCAACCTAGTATTAACTAGAAAATTTATATTTGTCACCTTCAATTTCCCTTGGATATAAGGATGAGTATTGACTCAATATATAATTATACAAAAATATCTCATTGAACTTGGGGTTCTTCTTCTTTCACATGCTTGTATATTTAAAAAATAAATTGGGTTAAAAGAAAGAATGACTGATTAGCTCATAGATCTCCAAAGACATGTATTCTTTTTCTACATCATATAATTTATTAAGAGTGACTATCTCTTAAGAATCTTTTAGAAGACCCCAGATATTCTGTCTTGTGTTTCCCCTGGAAATATGTATTTATATTAGAAATGGCAAGAAACCAGGGTTCTTCTTCCTCTTGTAGGCTTGGAAATATTCTCAATTCTATTTAAGTGGAGAAATTTACATTTCTAGTACATCTCCTAAAGTCAATCCTCCTGTACATGTAGGTTGTGACATTTGGCTGTCACTGTATTGCCTGTGGGGTGTTGTCATGAAGGACTAACTCTACACAGTTATTCTAGCTAGTGTCTTAACTCTGTTCTCTGAACCAGTTGGCTTGTGTTTCTGCTTACAAACACATACACACATGTGTGTGTGTGTGTCCCTGGTAAATTTTGAAATTTTAAAATTTTTCTAAATACTTTTTCCTACGATTGACCTGATAATTACATCTAAATTGTTTTTTAGCCTTCTAAGTGATTTTCCTTTCTCTTCTTTATAGCTGTGTAGTCAATTGCCTACAAATAAATCAGAGCCATGTTTTTCTATCATGGCTTCCTCCAGTGGCTCTCCACCTCTCTCTGTCTCCCTTTCTTTCTTTATTTATTTCCTTCATTGTGCCAATCAGCATCTTAATTTATGCTTTTCTTTTTTTTTAATTAAAAGAAGTATATAAAACAATACAGAGAAACACACATACATAAACTGCTATATTTTAGAAATTCAATAAATATTATTTCTCAACCCCAATTCGTCATAGTGAAGCCTCACTGTTCACATATTGATAAATTATTTTGATAGTTTATGTGTATTTCCCAGTGGTTTTCTTTCTGAAAGATACAAAAGCTTATTAAACACAAACACATTTTGAAATAATATATAAATAATCAAAAATTACAAATACATATCACAAATTTTAATATAAAATGAAAATATATATTTAGAATTTCTGAAAAGTCTGAAAGTTAATTCATATGTATATCAAATATATATAGATATAGAAAGATAAATATGTAGATATGTATAGGAGATAGATGATTGATAGATAGATAGATAGATAGATGGAAAATAAACTTTCAGACCCCCTCTGAATTTCTGCTTTAGTAGGGTGTAGATTTCCAAGTATAGAGAGTGTGGTGTCTCTCTCTGGTTAACACATTTGACTAATCCCTTGACATCTATATTAAGATAAAACAGTCCCTAAAACTGAAATTGTCAAAGAATATTAAACGAAACTGAATTTGGGCTCTAAAAGTCAAATATGAATCTTAAGTAACAAACTGCAACCTAATTCATTATGTAAACAAACTGAAGATCTAACTTAGGTCCCTGAGGCAATTATAGCAGCTGAGCAGTCAACAGACTGTCTCTATATGTCACTTCCATTTTCTGTACAACATTTCCCTTTTTCTGTCCAGAAATGTTACTTAACCATATAGCAGCCCTGAAGTCATTCTGAATGGTTCTGGGGGGCTGCCCAATTCACAAATTGTTCATTGCTCAGTTAAACTCTATTAAATTTAATTTATCTAACTTGTTTTTTAAGAGGAGTAAAAGCTGAGAGAGCCTTATTCTCTAAGGCAGTAACTGTTAGGAGTTGTTATTCTTGGAACTTGAAGACTAAGAAAGAGATCTAAATATGTGTGCAGTAGTTTCCCCTGCCGTCCATCCACCTTAGTTTCACTTTCTGCAGTTCCTGTTACTTGTGGTCCAATGTGGTCCAGAAGTATTAAATGAAAAATTACTAAAATAAATAATTCATAAGTTTTAAATTGCATGCCTATCTGAGGATTGTGATGAAATCTTGCACAATCCATCTCTATCCTGCCCATAGCATGAATCATCCCTTTGTCCAGCATAGCTAAACTGCCTATACTACCCACCGGTCAGTCACGTGGTAGTCTTCTCATTTATTAAACGAAAAAGCAGTGTACATAGAGTTCGATACTATTCAGAGTTCCAGGCATCCACTGAGGATCTCAGAATGTATGTCCCACAAATAAGGGGGAATTAATCTATTTCTGCTTTTATTTCATGATATAATTTATTGTGCTGCCTTTCTTAGCTTTAGTTTTTTCATCTCTAGGAATAAGTATATATCAGGAGTACATAATAATTTTCCTATTTAATGAACAGGACCATTATTATAATTGGACAATATGCTAAGAACATTTTATGTTTTTGGATGTGCTATATCACTGAGAGTTTTTAGCTATTTCTACTTTTCATTGTACATGTTTAGTGTTCTACCTTCAAAATGCTTTGAAGAGTAAATACATAATTTAGGAAATGTTGCATATTTTGCACATACTTAAAGAGTTACAATATTGTATAATGTAGATAGTTTTACGGGGTTTAATACTGTCTTTGTTTCTACTCAGAGTAATCTATTGGACCAGAGAAAGTTGTTTTTACTTAGCAGCTTTACACAGAATTTGTCATATTTTGTAAGGAACAACAGCAAACTGGTCAGAGCTCTCAGGAAGCTTTGTATTGACTCTTAAAAAAAATAATGAATGTGGCTACCTTCTAGTTCTGTTAACAAAACAAAACAATGAAAACAATAAAACCTCCTTTTTTCTGGGATTATGTTCACCTTTGTGCTTTTTTTTTTTTTTTTTTTTGGGGAATTCGAGTGGAACTGTTTTATTTAATTCCCATGCTCTTTCTTCACTAACAACTTGGTAGAGAAGAAATTAATGCTGTGAGATCAAGATTTGAAAGGTCTGAGAAAGGCCTAGTGGTGATGAAGAAACTTTAGCAGTACCAGTAGATTTTCCATTGTTTATTATGTACCCCTTTTGTTTTTGAAAGTTAAGATTTCACTTAAAGGAAACAAAAGTTAAGATTTCACTTAAAGGAAACATTTGGCTACTCATAATTCTGTTATAATTTCGGGAGTTTAATAATAAAAGGAAAAGAAAAATATAATTTCAGTGCCACTTTTATTTCAGTTCTCTGTACCTCATTATTTGGCATCAGGAAGTGTGCACTGACGCCAAGCTGTTAAATTTTAGATATTGCCAGTTCTGTTGGACTGGTGCTATATGTCCTTGGACTGAGGCTATTACAGCTCTTGACTACTTTTTCCTCTCTCTTCTTTTCTGTGCTTAGCTCCCTAGGGGATGTTCAATCAAAACTCAATAAAAATTGTTGAACTGTTCAGATTTTTATTGAGAGCCTTGATGCTATAGCCCCACAGGAGCCCACTGAAGAAAGGATTATCCTTGTTATCATAAAGAGGCAAAGAGAATGCCAAGGACAAGGAAAGGCATAAAACCAGCATCTGCAATGCAATGTAATTGACCATCTCAGCCACCTTTACAAAGAAGGAAGGTGAACAAGATACTAACATCAGAAAAAAGCTGAGAATCTTATATAAGGAATTAAAATGTGTATTAAAAAGTTTCCATTTATAGCTCATATTTATTCATTTTTATTCACATAGATTAAATAGTACCTTATTAAGTAGAATGGTTTACTTCGACTAAAGAGTGCAGAGTATCTTGATATACAGGAATTCATTTTAGCAATATTTCATGCATATGAGGCCTTCTATTAAGACAGGTCACGCTTTGATACTTTTTTATTATACATACATTCAACTCCAACTTGTTAGCAATAGTCGCAAAAACTTTTGTTTTGCTATCATCTCTCCATATGAAAAGATTAGGTAAGCTGTTCTTGCCAAATATTCAAAACATCAGCAATGTCTAGAACAACGTTTTAGACAAAAGAGTTAAAGTTTATTTTCATAGATTGTGTAGAAAAAAGTAAAATACAGTATATATAACTGAAATAACTTCATGAGTGGGAAAAATAGCCATATTATAATTTGGAGAACCAAATTAGGAGAACCAAAAATGTCTAAAAATAAACCAAGATGTCACGTGAGCTTCTCATTCATCTATTCATTTGACTTAATCAGGCATGCCACTTTGGACTAGGAATATAGACATGCATACAACTCAAACTCTGACCTTGAGGGTTATGTTTGAGTCAATTGAATATAGTACATAATGATGTATAAACAGATTCAGGAAAATGAATAATGATATTTTTGTTAATAGAGACTGAAATGTGATGAAACAAAATGATCCTTTGGTTTTGAATAAGTATGATTTGTTGAACTATATCAGTAAATAATAAAATGTTAGTTGTGTACTAGGTTCTTTGGAAAATGAAAATTAACAAGCCATTTCACAGAATGAATGTGTTTGTGTTTTACACATTTTACATAGAACTTGATAGATAAGCTCCTCTTACCTAAAATACAAAATGTCAACCACATTTGGAACAACATTTTAGATTAGTTATCACATTCAATTTTTATATTATTAACAATCCTCTTCTATAAAAATAAATTGTTTTTGATTACCCAATAATAGAAGATTAGTTGCCAATTTTTATATATTCCTTGCTCAGTTATTGTCACAATAATATCCTAGAAGAGAAGGGAAAAAACTGAATGATTATCATCACCAACATCTCTAGCCTGAAGTTTTTCAACTCTGTTTGTGTCCATGTTTCTCTCATAGATGCTTGAAAAAATGACAATGCTCATGCATCACCCAGGCCAATGATATCACACTCTTGGGTGTTGTGTGGGGATGTAAATATTTATAAGCCTAACCAGGTAAGTCTAACATAGAGTAAAGTTTGAGATTCACAATTTTAATGCTAATTTAAAAAGAAAATCTACAGCCAAGAGCATCCTTAATTATTTACATTTCTTGGGCTCTATTTCATTGATTAGCAGTCACAAATAACTTTAGGCTCCTTGGAAATTATATTTTAGAATGTTATAGATGTTGTGTAACAAAAATGAGGAAGACATTATATATTAATCAATAAAAATGATTTAAAATTTAATAACAAACTTTATAAGTTCAAAATGAATAAAATAGAAACATACTTCTGCTAAAAATATAAATTTGTATGTGAACGATCTTTGAAAACTTTTACTTTTGTGCTGTTAGAATGGTTTTATGTAAACTTCATATAGTATTCTATAAAACAAAAGGGATGTAGATTATCTTACTGATGTAGGAAAAAGAAAAACATAGAGATATATATGAATGGATAAAATTTATTTTTTTAAAGATGTGCACACTAAAATTTCATTATAATAGATGGAGGTTGAGGAGTAATATTTATTAAATTTCTAAAATATTATGTTAAAAATGTAACACAAATTATCTTATTTAATCATAAAATAATACTGTGAGGTAGAATATACTTTATAGATAAGCCAAATAAAGCTCCTGTAAATTGATCTGAGCTCAAATAGTTCTCAATCCAGTCAGAATTTGTATTCTCAATCCAGTCAGAATTTGTATTCAAATTTATCTGTCAACAACAAGTCTGTCTTTTTTCTTGAATTTTATGATTTATTTTAAAATAATTTCAAATTTACAGTAAAACAGTAAGAGACTTTTTGTTTTTCTGAGGACATTTGAGAGTAAATTACTGACTGAATGTCCCTGTCATCCTAAAATCTCTAGTGAATATTTCCTACAGAAAAAAAAGGTCCTATTTTGTGCAAAGTATCAACAAAGAAATCAAGAAATTAACATTGGTATGTTATGATCTTCTAATTCATAATCACTGTTTATGATTCACCAATTATTATAATAATGTCCTTCATAGGAATATGATTCAATCTAGGATAATGTGTTACATTTAGTTATTAGTCTCTTTACTTTCCTTCATTCTGGAATAATTCCACAGTCTTGTATTGACATTCATGACCTTGAAACTTTTGAAATTATCAGCAGTTATTTTAAAGAATGGGCCTCAATTTGGGTTTGTTTGATGTTTCCTCATGATTCAATTCTGGTAATGCAATTTTGGCAGAATATCATAGGAGTTATGATGCATTCTTCTCATTGAATCCATTAGATGAAGCACAATCTAATTTCCCCCATTACTGGTGATGTTAACATTGATTACTTGACTATGGAGGTATATGACAACTCTGCACTGCTACTACAGAGTGCAATGACTCTGTATTTACTATTTTTCCTTTTGTAAATATAAAAATATAAAATTTATATTTTGTAAATATAAAAATATATCTTATAGAAAAACTATATTCTATATATTTTATATAAAAACTATATAAATATTTCATTTAATTAAATGTTATTCATCAACTGTATCACCATTTCCTCTTTTCTTCTTGGTTGAATTACTTATTAATGTAAATGGTTTTGCTCTATGTGATACTCTTTAGTAAGATATATTGAATGAGGTAATTGGGGGTATGTTAAAAAATAATATTTAACTTTCTGAGTTAAATACTCTCACATAGAACTTTGTTGTTTTCTTCCAGGTGAGGACTTAACCTGTCACTGTCCTACTTGAATTCCTTTTATTGTATTTAATATTTCTGCTGCTTTTATTTTAAGTTACTGAGTTCTGAATAAGAAAATCATATAAAAGAGGATTAAAGACTGTTCAGTAATCTCTGTGGACAATCATGAAGGCTAAGTTTCCAAGTATATTTACGCTGAGTGAACTAATTGAAATGGAGTTTTCTACCTCATAGAGGTGTTCAAAAAAAAGTAAGAGAGCATTCAAGGTCATTCTGAGTGTTTCCTGCATCAAAGAATACATAAGTCTAAGGAATGTGAGTTCCCTTTCCTTTCCTCAGGCCAGTTTTTTAAAAGTAGCTTAAGGAAGACGGTCATATTTTTGCTGTTTTTGCTTCCCATTGTGATCACTGTTCCCTAATATGTACCTCCTCTCTTAGGCACGAGATGTTGAATTTTAAAATCTTCTTTCTAGAGTTAGGACGGAAACTAATCATCCTTTAAAACAATAGAGGTAACATAACGTTACTGTATTTATTAATACAAGCACACAGATACTCTTTTAAGCCGAATGTCTAAGGGAAGAACAGCAAAAATAAAGGGATGTTATAAGAGTAGATCACATGGTGTAATGTATGTGTGTTATTCTTACTAGATTGGGGAAATAGAAAGGATTGAAACATTTAAACATTAATCCAAAGCATTTGTTAGCACTTGCATTAAAGAGGTATTCAGATAGAAAGAATAAATTTTATGCTTAGTAAGTATGCAAAATTATCAAAGTTCATAGCCTAGTCAGGATTTAAAAAAATGTTTAGTAAAATTGGAGTGTGCAGTGGGAAGAATGAGATATTTCTGGAGAGAAAAACAGAACCTGAATTATGAAGAACTTTTCTAGTCATCTCAAGGAAACTGTGTTTTTAACAGGAGATAAATATGGTCAGATACAAGCTCTCAGAAGAGTGTATTGCAATGAGGGTTGGGACTGGGAAGATGACGTATCAATGCAAAAATCTTAAGGCCAGTTGCAAAGCTATCGATTATTCAGAATAGGAATTTTGGTCTTAATATGAATATCTGTGGTGGATTTGGATGAATAGAGTGAAGGGACTCTAAAGATATTTTGAAATGAATATTTATAGGACGTAGTAACTGGATAGGGCTGAGTTTGAAGTGAGGGTCACAAATGAGACATGGAGTAATGCCTTGTTCCCTACCTCAGCTATTGAGTGAATAATAGTGCATTTCATTAATAGAAGAAACAAAAGAAAGAGGGTGGATATATAGGGAATGGGAAAGATTTTAGCTTTCAACAGGCTTAGCTGTAGATATCTGTGAGATTTTTCAATGGAAAACTCCAATAGGCATTTAAACTTAAAGAGCTGTAGCTTACAGGAGAGATTTAGGCTGGGGATACAGATATGAATGCCATAAACAAGACAAGGACAATGAAATCTGGTAGGGAGAGCAAGTACAGGGAGAGGAAAATAACTGGGATAAATCTCAACATTTAAGATGAGTCAGAGGGACTGATGTCATAAAGGCACCTGAAAGGGAGCAGCAAGTGAAACAGAAGAGCATGAGGAGAGAGTAATGTCACGTTATTGAGTGCAAGGCACTTAGCTGAGCACTTCAAAGTTACCTCTGATGTTTGAAACCTCAGAGCAAAACAATGTGGTTTGTTCCACAGGGAAGCAATTCTGTGTAGATGCAATTTTTAATGTAAACAGCTGTGGAAGGCTAAAAATATAAAAACAAGAGTATACTTAGGTTTTTCACTCAAGATAAATAGCATTGAGAATGTGGTAAACAGAGCAAAGTTTTTTCAAGATATTTTAAAAGAGTAAACCAAACCCTAAAAACTAATATGTTAAGAAAAATTTTCAGAAGTTATTTTATATTTTATTCTATAGAACATAATTTATTAATATGTTTTCATTTTAATAGTATATTTTGAGTAGAAAAACAAAACTGAAACATATTGGAAGTGTCTCTGTGTAATGTCTACACTAGATTTTGTTACTCGGATTTCAGCTACCTAATTAGGAGGTAAGGCAAAGCATAATAGACTATTTCAAAGTTTTGCCCAAAATCCTGGCAGAATAATTCTCTTGTTCTTCAGAAGAACGAGTAAATTAAGTCATCTTCATCTGCAGTTCCTTCAACCTTTCGTTTCCAGCACTGGCATTATAATTTTAGTATCTGTGGATTGTATTGCATGATACAATGACAACTGTGATATATTTCTGATACAGCATAACTGTCGCATATTCAATTTCCTTTTTTTTCAGACACGCCCAAAGAAAGGGCTCCAACATTTAAAGATTATGCATTTTAACAAGAGTTTGTATTTTTCTGTGTAAGCAGTGATCTTAAATAAGTGATGATACAATTACTGACTTAATAATGTATGCATTTTTATAGATATACCAAAAGTATAGGTTTATAAAGTGACTTGCTAAATATTGATGTATAACAGCAGGTAATAGTATCCAATTCCCATTTTTTTCCTTCCCAGACACAATTTTATATAGGCAAGAATCTATTCAGCTAAAAAATTTCATGCCGAGTCTCCTATATAAGTAGACAAGAACATGTGAGTGGGCACTAGTCAGTGAGAAGTGACATGAAGTTCTTGGGTGGAATTTCTGGATAAGCTTTTTAAAGAGAAAGTGGCAACATATTTATATATCTTTGTTCCTCCACTCTTTCTTTTTCCTAATGCATAAAGTAAAGTGACAATAGCTAGAGGTCCAGAATCCATCTTATAGGCATTTGAAGATGGGTCATACCCAGTATGGTGTAGAAGAGGGCTGAAATGCTTCTGTTCAGTGGACAGCACTGCAGGGCTGTCATTCTAGCTTCTATCTCCTACACCAAATTTTTACTTATAAGCAGGAAAAGTACCTTCTCTTTTGGTTTGAGCCACTGTTTTGTGGAAGGCTAGGAATGGCTTCTGAAGATAGTCAAGACCTAATCCCTGGCACCTGTGAATATTTCTTGTATAGAAAAAGTGACTTTTTATATGTGACTACATTGAGAATCTTGAGATAGATTACTTCTTATTATCTGTATGGACCCAATTTCATTGAAAAAATTCTTAAAAGATGGAGGCAAAGGAAGATTTGATCACATAGATAGATGCTATGCTAGAGCTGGTGGTTTTGAACATGGGAGAATAAGCCATGAACCAAGAAATGTAGCTCTAAAAGCAAGAACAAGCAGGAAAACAGATTATCTCCTTGATCTTCTAGGAGGAGTTCAGGTCTACTAACAATTTGACTTTAACCAGAGGAAACTGATTTTGACCTTTTGGTCACCAGAACTTCAAGAAAGTAAATGAGCATTGTTTTAAGCTTTAAATTTTTGATATTTGTTATAGTAGCAATAAGAAACTTAGACAGGGTCCTTGGTATCTCCAGGTGGACATAATTCTTATGCAATGCAGGATATAATGTAATAATTAAGTTAGAAAGAGTTACCTTAATTTTTAAATCCTGTGAAGAAGAGCATTTTATTAATATATGTGGCAGGTACTAATAAACAATAGCTAGTTCATAGTAGACATTCAATAAACATTTGAAAAACTAAAATAAATTTCAGCTCCTCTCTCATTATGAACTAAGAAAGAGTTTGAAAAGACAATAACCAGTTGTTTCCGTCTTAACTTGAACTTGAGATCAAATCATATTGTTCTGTTGATATGTAGCTCTACAGGTATAAAAAGCAAATCATTTAGATATAATTACTGTTATACAGGAAAGTTAAATTGCTCTGGGGAATGTATATGATCAAATCAAAATGTTCAAATTTTTAACTTAATTGTTTGTTTATTGAGTCTTAAATATCATAAGATTCAGTGAGTTCCACAAAAAGCATATGTGTGTCATTGAACTAGGTTTGCCTTACTTTAAAACATATTTCTATAAATGTGGTAAGGTGATATAAACTTAATTCTTTTCCTAAGATAAATTACTTGCTTTCTGAGACTGTGTCTGCATAGAAGTGCATACAACACACCCAACTACTATGTTTCTCTCTAAAACAAAGCAGATAATTAAGGATTTCATGTCTAATGGCTCTTTCACTCAAATTTCTAAAATTGTATTTCTATGGTTATTTGTGAGTAATTTCCTAATTTTTAAACTCAGTTGCAGAGGGTTGCAAATCTCAAACTATAGAGTATACAAGAAATCCATTACATTATTAAAATGGGAACGTGGGGCTTTCTTGCTGTGGATTTTGACCAGCAGATATTGGTAAAATAGAGAAATCTTTATATGAACAGTTTCTCCACATTATCCCTACACAGACGGTCATTTAGCATCCATGAATTGAAGAACGGTTTTGCAATAAACTTTTGCATAACAATTAAGGGACAGCTTGAGTTACTCATCTTACTCTAGTACATTTTATTTTAGTGCAAATATTTTTGTGAACCTGATAATAAATAGTGTTATAATTGGAAGATTTTCATTCTCTAAACAACTGAATCTATATTCATAGTTTCCTATGTAGACAACTTTATTTGAGGGAGAATTCCCAGGGTGAAACATTAAGGAACATCTGTCATCTTTGCAGAACCTCATAAAACAAGGGGCACTGAAAGTTTTAGTAAATGGATTATGCTACATAAAACACTCTGAAAGTACCTTCATGCATTGAAACACCATGTAGGGAATTTTACAGTCTTCTAGCACTAAAAGGTGGCTAATATTATACTGTAATCTGCATGATAAATTTTCAGAGACTTGCTGGGAAAAACAAAGTGTCTAGGGGACTACAATAAAAAATAGTACAATTCAACATTTTCTGTAAAATATTTAATTATTACACAAACTCCTTAAAGTACTCAAGATTGATTTAAATATATTTGGTTCAAAAAATAATGAACTAGGTATGTAAGAATTAAGGATTGGGTTCCTATATATGTATGGTTCATTATTTTTAAAGTTAAAATAACGCATTTAGATTTTAAGCTGGTAATGAATAGAAATGTGGCAAAGAGTAGGAGCCAATATATTGTGTCCTTACTGTTTGTCAAGCACTGTGCTATATAGCCCAATGTATTTAAGACACATAGTAGCCTTGTAAGGTAGTGTATTAGTCAGTGTTTTTCAGAGAAACAGAATCAATGTGTGTGTGTGTGTGTGTGTGTGTGTGTGTGTGTGTGTGTGTGTGTGTGTGTGTGTGTGTATGGGGGGAGGAGAGAGGTTTATTTTAAGGAATTGGCTCATGTATTTGTAGGTCTGGCAAGTCTAATATTGTCAGGATGGGTTTCAGGCTGGAAATTTTTATGAGTTGATGTTGCATTCTTGAGTGTAAAAGCAATTTAAAGGCAAAATTTATACTTCTTAAGGGACCTCAGTCTTTTATCTTAAAGTTCGCAACTGATGGAATGAGGCCCACCCACAGTAAGAAATATATTCTGATTTCCTAAACATCTGATGATTTAGGTGTTAAAGACATCTGAACAAATAGCCTGATAGCAACATTTAGACTGCTGCTTGACCAAATCTCTGGGAACTAAAGCCTGGCCAAATTGAAACATAAAACTAATCATCACAGGTAGATACTATTATTTCATTTTATAAAGGAGTAAACTGAGAAAAATAGACATTTAAAAGTTTTCCAAGATTATAAAATGAGTAAAACTGAGATCCAGGGCTCAAAATCAGGTTGTGGAATACCTGAAGATGTACCACCCTGATACCTTTCAAGGAAAGACTTTCTACCAAGCTGTGAGGTGAAGGGGCTTGTATGGAGTGGGTGGTGGCGTTTGGCAAGTTCCAGTTTCTTTTGAGTCTGCCTCCTCGACAGAAAAGTTTTCCATCTTTCCGTGGACAATTGGCATCTCTGAGTAAGGCATGGTTATGAGAGCCAGGCACTCATGGTCCTTAGGCCCTATGTGGGACATTCTGAAAGCCAGTCATCACTCTAGAATTCCCTACCTGCTTGTTGAGTCTTTTGTCAGGACTGCATTAAAATTTGACTTCTTCCTTTCCCCAAACTTGTTTTCTCCTTCTTTCCATCAAAGTTGCTGATTCCTGTGTACCTCAACTTTTATCTTAGCATCTTTTCCCAGAAAATACACACATCTTCTTATCCTGAGCTCAAGTTCATAAACCTCTAATCAGTTACCTTACGAAGTATATAGTTACAGTCATTTTTCTATGACTATAAAATTCATAGGTACATATATATAAATTTAATCTTAAACCTTAGACTGAAAAAATTGATTATATCTGCAATGGAAAATATATTTGTCAAGATACATTGTAATTCTACCCCTTTTACCTTCCTACTTTCACATATCTACAATTTTAACGAGCATGACACCTGTATCAGTGAGAATAAAGGGATAGTCAGAGAAACAGAGTCCATGGCAGGTAGTTCAGTGGAGAAAATTAACATGGAAAAATAGTTACAAAGGTATGAAAGAGATAAAAGCCAAAGAAGGGTCAGTAGGAAGACTCAGAGATTAGCAACCTTAGAAAACTCCATCGTACAAGTTGCTGAACTTGAATGCTGATGGGAGGCTGTATGAGGGAGCTCGAGACACCATGGGGGCTTCCCAACAAGAATCAGGAACACGGAAAAAGTTTCTTCTTTTGAGAAGAAACTGAAATAGAGAGAAAAAGCCAGCTAACACACAGAGTGATGGGAACACATTTTCTAGCTTCTTTCTTTTTCCCTTCCTCCATTCTTCCCTCTTGCACTGTTCTACCAGTACCCTCTAATTGTGAGAGATTCTATAGTTGGACAGGCCAGTCACTCTGAAAGGCTGAACAGAACAGGAGGTAGGGGAAGGGGAATAGTCTTAGGACACACAGACCAACGACAGGCACACCATCAAGATGTTCCGTAAAATCAATGACAAAGATTTTAACTAAAAGGAGACAAAGACCAAGCCCTTTGTACCCTGCTATTCCCATCACTATTTTGAACTTTGTATTAACCAATTAATTCCAAATCTTTTTTATAACATATTTCTTTATCTGGCTCACAGGATCTCATGTCATAAATTGTCGTATTCCAACAGAAATCAAGACATATTATCTGTAGCCATTAATTGATCAAGTAGACTGGTAACCACTGTTAAGAAATCGAGCTTCACTTGTCTTTATGTTCAAATCTGCAAGAGTCATATTTATTGTGAAAGCGCATTTAATAAGTAGACAAAATATTCCTAAAATTTTATCAGAATAGCAAAATAATCTAGAGAGTTTAGATAATCACAGTACAGGTGAATGCACAGCTCTTCAAATTCATTCACCCCTTAGGTGGAAAAAAATATGTATCTTTCCCCAAAACAAACATTCTCTAGGTTATTTAAACATTGTATTTTACATGCTTTAGAGTTAAAAGTTGTTTACAGAGAGATTGGAAAAATAACAATGAACTGAGTAGAGCAGGGAACATTTTGTTACCACTTAGGAATATCTTAGGGAACTTTTTGCTCTTTCTTGGTAAACATAACAAGAGAAATTGTGAATAAATTAATTTAAATTTCAATAAGATCTTTCTCCCACCCTTCTGCTTTGTTCTGTAAGAGCATACTCTGACCTCTAGACATCTTTTTTTTACATTAGTAAAAACCTAATTATTAACTTACTTTGTACAATGAAAATGCAAAGTAATTGACATGTGTTTTTTTTCTTTCTACATGATGGTTTAGTGATTCAGTGATACTGTGTTTTATAGCTTTTTATGTTTTTGAAATAGAATGTATTGAGTTTTATTTACAAAATATTAAATGTACTCATCATAGGTATACATTTTAGTGAGTTTTGATAAATTAATATGTCCATGAAAGTCCTTTACAATTAATATATGGAACATTTGTATCATCCCAGTAAAAGGCTCCTTACTTCCTTTCCTGGCCTTATCCTTAGCCCCAGGCAACTACTGAACTACTTTCTTTCACTATACATATGACTTACCTTTTCAAACTTTTATATAAATGGAATAATATAGTAAGTACTATTTCCTGTCTGGCGTCTTTTAATGAATATAATGTGAGCGTCACCTATCTTTTTGCATATACCAGCATTCATTTATTTTAATTGGTGAGCATTATTCTATTGTTTAGGTAGATGAAAATTTTTTATTCTTTCACCTACTGATGGGTTGTTGCCAGTTGCTGGCATAAAACAGTGAAAATAAAAAATGGCTCAACTACTATGAAAAAAAATGTGGCTATTTCTTACAAAGGTAAAAATCAACTTACTGTTGATGGAATTGATCCTGATGTTCGCAATAACTTGACTAGACATCAGACAAGTGTCTTCCTCGTGTAGGCACATAACCTTACTTTTCTTAGAACATTTACTCTTGAAGACTTTCATTTATACATTCTTTTTCTGCTCCTTTGAAATATAAATCCTTTCAGCCTCCTGCCAGTTTTAGGACCTAGGAAATGCCATTCTCAGTGACCTGAAAGCCATTCCTTTGAAATGTAGTCATCAAGAAAGTGAGTGCCCCTATCCTATATTCTGTGGTCTCTGTGGGAGAGTAGAAGCCTAAGCATCAATTAGCAGGCACATATGTTCTGAACACTTTGACCAGCCTTCTCCCTGACATCCTTTAGGACTTTTCTACTAGCTTACAATTTGATTCAGTGGAGTTGAGTTCAGTCTCTTCCCATTGCAAGAATATTGAATAAAATCTTTATTTTCTTTTACTCTGTCCAGTGGAATTTTTCTATAACACCCCAAGACCCAGGAATTCCATTCATAGCTACTTATCATAGAAAAGTAAACATGCATTTACCTTGATTATTTTGAATCTGGAAAACAGAGATGTTCAAAAATTCATGTTGTGAATTTTTGAAAAGGCTTACTATAGAAAAACTATTTCCCATGTTACTCATGGATTGTCTCCTTGTTTGTTACTATGACAAGGCCAGACAGAGCCCTTTCAAATTTCAGGTCTTCCTCTCATAAATAATTAGCTGAACTATCTGTCCCCAGTGAGCAATTGGAAGAATGCCTATTAATCTGACTTCATCAAATCATGGTTAAGCTTCTCCTTGTCCCACAAGCCCCTGAACTTTGACCCACCTTCAGCTTGAGCCAGCATGTAAACTCTCCCTAAGACTCCTTCCAAAGAAAATAGGCCGACCTCAAGGTAAAACATTCACTGCTCAACTGTCCTAATCACATGAACTGCATTTACTCTTTCTATTTTCTTACATGTCTTTCTTTTCTAGCTTTGTTTACTCTTTCTTATACAGAAAAGTCCTTTTCTGCCTCACTTTGAGATCCTTGCAAATCTCATAATCAGGAGCATGCTCTTAATTTCATTAGTTTTCATCTTCCTGTTGGAATAGTCCCCCTCCACTTATACAATACATTATTTCAAATGTAATAATCTATTTAAATAAGCTCTTCTTTCCTAAGTTGAGATATATTTTTCAAATGTGGCCTTTACACATATATATTGTGTATATTTAAGGGGTAAGACATGATGTTTTGGTTAACATACAGTAAAAAGATTAACACAGGTGAGCAAACTAATGTATCCATTACCTTTCATTGTTACCTCTTATTCGTATGTGGTAAGAGCACCTAATTTTTACTCTCTTAGCAAAATTTTAATATACAATAAAATATTAATTATGGACCTCCTGCTATACACTAGACCTCTAGACTGATTCATCATACATAGCTGCAAATTTTTACCTTGTCACCTACATCTCTCTCATGTTCTTCCTACTCCCCCTCTGATAAGCACTAGTCTATTCTCTATTTCTATATGTTCACCTTTTTAATGCTCCATTCATAAGTAAGATCATATAGCATTTTTGTTTCCAAGTCTGTCTTATTTGATTTATCATAATGTCCTCCAGGCTCATCCATGTTGTCATGCATAGAACTATATATGTGTGTGTGTGTGTGTGTGTGTGTGTGTATACATATATATGCATATGTGCAATTTTACTTTTGTGCAAAAATTATAGAGTATACTTATAGAAACCTGGATGGTATAGCCTACTAAACTCCTTTTGTTCCTGACTACAAACCTGTGTGGCATATTGCTGTATTGAATACTGTAGGCAATTTTAATGCAATGTATTATATATAATTTCTTTATCCACTTGTCTACTGATGGACACTGTAGTTGCTTCATTATTTTGACTATTGTAAATGATGCTTCAACAAAGAAGTGAATGCAGATATCTCTTTGAGATACTAATTTCATTTCTTTTGTGTATATATCCAGCAGAAAGATATATGAGTCATATAAACATTGTTTTTTATTTTTTTGAAGAAATTACATTTTTTTTATGATTATACAAATTTGCATTCTCAAAGGTTCTTTTTCTTCCCGTCTCACCAATGTGGTTCATCTTTTGTCTTTTGATAATCGCTGTTCTAACAGATGTGAAAGTGGTGCCTCATTGCAGTTTTGCTTTGCAGTTCACTAATGATTAGTGATGTTGAGCATCTTTTCATATTTCTGTTAGCTTTTTGTATGTCTTATATGAAAAAATGTTGATTCCGGGTCCTTTGTCCATTTTCTTACAAGGGTTGCAGTCTTGCATTGCTTAACGACAGGAAAATATATGGAGAAATGCATTGTTAGGCAAGTTCATCTTTGTGCAAAAATAATAAAGCATATTTACATAAACCTAGATGTTATAGTTTAGTAAACTCCTATCACTCTTGGCTGCAAACCCGTATAGTATATTACTGTATTGAATACTATAGCAAATTTTAATACAAAGGTAACTTTGTGTGTATCTAAACATACTTAAACATAGAATAGGTACAGTAAAAATGTGGTGTTACAATTTTATGGGAACACCATCATACATGGTATTTATCATTTTACTGAAATGTCATTATATAATGCATTACTGTATTTTTTTACAATTTTTTATAAGTTCTCATATATTTTAAAATTAAACCCTTATTAGATATTGGTTTCCATTATCTTTTCTCAATTTATAAACTGCCTTTTCATTTTGTTGATTGAATATTTTAGCTTGATTTCCCACTCGATACATTGCGTATATTGGCTGTGTTTTTGGTTTCATATCCATAGAACTATTTCCAAGATCAACATCAAGAATTTCTTCCCTGTTTTCTTTCAGGAGTGTTATAATGTTATGTCTTACATTTTGGTCTTTAAACCACTTAGAGTTAATTTGTGTGTATGGTGTAAGATACAGGTCCAATTTTAGACTTCTGTATGTGGCTATTCAGTTTTTGTAACAAAATTTATTGAAGAAAATACAAAATCCTTTAACCATTTTGTTATTTTCGTGGTTTTAAAAAATTATTGACTGTGTGTGCTGTTTATTTTGGAGCTCTGTATTCTGTTCCGTTGGCCAATGTGTCTGCTTTTTATGCGAGTATCACATTATTTTGACTACCATACTTTTGTGTCATAATTTGAAATAAGAAAGTGTAATGCCTCCAGATTTTTTGTTTTGTTTTTCTTTTTCCTTCAGAGTGTTTTGGCTTTTCGCAGTATTTTGTGGTTCTGCATGAATTTTAGGATTGTTTTTCAAGTTCTGTAAAAAATGCCATTGAGATTTTGAGAGGAATTGCATTGAATCTGCAGATCACTTTACTTAGTCTCCTAATTCACAAACACAGGATATCTCTCAGTTTATTGTGTCTGTTTCCATTTTGTTCATTCAAGTTTTCAAGTTTTCAGTATATAGGTTTTTCACTTGCTTGGCTAAAGATGCTATCATAAATGGGATTATTTTCTTGATTCCTTTTTTGGGGTTATTATTAGCATAAAATATACAACTTATATTTGCATATTGATTTTGTATCATGCTATTTTACTTAATTCAATGATTAGTTCTGATAGTTTCTTGTGAAGTCTTTAGGAACATATGATATGTAGGATCATAGTACCTACAACAAAGGTAATTATTTATTTCCTTATAATTTGGATACCTTCTATTTCTTTTTCTTATCTGAATGCTTTTGCTGGTACTTCCAGTATTATGTTAAATGGTGCTTCTAGTACCATGAAGAAATGAGTATCCTGGCCTCATACCAAATATAAGGTAAAAAGATTTGAGTTCTCCTCCATTGTTTATGATACTAGTTGTAGGCTTTTATAAATGGTTTTTATTATGTTGAGAAAATTTCTTTCTTATGCATATTTAGTTAAATGTGTTTATAATTAACAAATGTCAAATTTTGTCAATAAATTTCTGCAGCTTCTATTGAATGACTGTGTGATTTTTATCTTTCATTCTGTTAATGTGGTGTATCATGTCAATTGAATTTGCCTATTTTTAACAACTTAGGATTTCAAGGATAAATTCCTTTTTGTAATGATGAATAATCTTTTTGATGGATGTGAGGTTAAGTTTGGTTTACTAGTAATTTTTTAGTAATTTGCTTCTATGCTCATAAGAGATATTGGCCTGATACTTTCTTTTCTTACATTTGTGTTTATCTGACCTGGTATCAAGGTGATGCTGGAGGTATTACATCTACTTCTATTTTTTAAAGGGTACATGAAAGATTGGTAATAATTCTTTGAAGATTTGATAGAATTCAGCTGTGTAGCTGTATGGTCTTGAGCTTTTTTCCATTGGGTAACTTTTGATTATTATTGCAAGTCTTGGTTATTATTGGTCTATTCAGCCTTTCTGTTTGTTGATTTGGTCTGGGTACGTTGCATATTTCTAGGAATGTCTTCGTTTCTTCTAACTTATCCTATTTGTTGAAATATAATTGTTCACAATCACTTATGATCTTTTCTTTATTTCTCAGTCATTCTTTGTAATGTCTTCTTGATTTTGAGTCTTTTCTATTTTTTCCTTGATAAAAAGGAAAAGTTTGTTGATTTTGTTTTCTTTTTCAAAAAAACTTTGGTTTTGTTGATTTTGTAATATAGTATTTCTATTCTCTTGATTTATTTTTACTCTAATCTGTTATTTCCTCCTTTCTGCTGACTTTGCTTTAGTTTGTTTTTTGTCTAGGTTTTTTGAAGTGTAAAGTAAGATTGTTTATTTGAGATATTTCTGCTTTTTAATGTAGGAATTTATTGCTACAAACTTCCCTCATGACTGCTTTTACTACATCTGCTATGGTTAGGTGTTAGCTTGCTGTCAACTTAACTGGTGTCAACATGATTGAATTGAAGGATTCCTAAACGGTGGTTTTGAGGCTTTTGGACTTGGAATAAATTCTTACTGGCTTCTCGCTTTCCCCAGCTTGCCAGTGGCCTGTCATCTTATAATCCTGTGAGCTAATACTCCCTAATAAATTCCCTTTCATATACACATACATCCTCTTGGTTTTATCCCTCTGGAGAACCCTGACTAGTACAACATCCCATAGTTTGCAGGATTTTATTTTAGTTTGTCTTAAGATAGTTTTTAAATTCCCATTTGATTTCTGCTATACCCAGTAATTGCTCAATAATATGCTGTTTCATTTCCATGTTTTTTGTGGATTTTATCAATTTCTTACTATTATTAATATTTAGTTTTATTTTATTGTGGTCAAAGAAGATTCTTGGTACACTTTTGATCTTAAATATGTTGTCTTGTTTTGTAATCTTATATGTGACCTATACTGGAGAATATTTTGTATGTACTTGAGAAGAATGTGATTTTTTTTTTGCTATTGTGTGAAAAGTTATATATATGCCTGTTCACATACTGATGTGTGTGTTATATCTTTCTATTGAATTGATCCTTTATAATGTAATCACCTTCTTTATTTCTAAAGACTGTTTTTGACTTAAAGTCTACTTTGACATAAGTATAGCTACTTGTTTCTTTTATTTTTCTAATTTTTCCACCCATCTGCACATTGACACTTCTCCTTTCTTTTGGTCATTTGCATAAAATATCTTTTTCCATCTCTTACTCTCAACCAATATGTATCCTTGTATCTAAACTGTTGTTGTAGAAAACATATAGGTGGATCTTATTTGCTATTCATTAAGCCACTTTATAACTTTTTATTGGGGAGTTTGTTTCATTTAAACCTAAAGTGATTCTTGATAAGAAAGAATTTACTTTTGGCATTTTTGTTAACTATTTTCTGTTTGTCTTGTGGTTCTTTTGTCTCTCTTTTTCTTTCTTTATAGTTCATACATATATATGTGTGTATATATATATATATATATATATATGTATACACACATGTATATGTTGCAATGTTTTCATACCTATTTCTTTTTCTTTTGTATAACTTCTCTAGTTATTTTTGTGGTTGCCAAGGAACCTATATCTTATAGTTATAACAGTATATTTTAAGCTGATAACAACTTAACTTTCCTTGTATACAAGAAAACTCTACTTTTAACTTTTGTCTCTCCACTTTGGTATTGTTGTCACAACTATTTACATTTTGCTTCTATTAACATAATGTAGTTATACTTGCTTTTAATATTTTTTATTTTTTAGCTTCTTAATGGGCTTACATTCAATTAACTTTCCACTATGATAGTAATAACGTATTAATTTTTGCCTATATTTTTACCTTTGCCAGTGAGTGTAAAACTTTCTTATGTTTCTGTAGTGGTGTTTATAAACATTTTATTTCAACTGAAAGAACTTCTTTTAGCATGTTTTGTTAGCAGGCATAAATAGAATAAACTCCTCCAGCTTTTGTTTGTCTGAAAAATTTATTTTTTGAAGGACAGATTTGCTGATTATAAGATTATTCATTTGAAATTTTTTATTTCAACATTTTTAATTTATCATCCTACTTCTTTCTGTTCTTCAATGTTTCTCCAAAAAAAAATCTACTGATAGTTTTATGACTGTTCCCTTCTTTTTGGTCCTGAGGTTGAGTGACTTCTAATTATCTTGTTTTGAGTTTGTTGATCTTTTTTTTTCTACTTTATCTACCCTGCTTCTAATTTACTCTATTGAATTTGTTAGTGCAAGTACTATATTCTTTGGCTCTATGATTTCTATTTGATACATTTTTATATTTC
>PVKP010005375.1:67951-90174 GCA_004027715.1 Plecturocebus donacophilus
TTTTTTTAATAGAAGGTTTTTTTTTTTGGAGATTTATCTTGTTATTTTAATTGGAACATTATGTCTTTGTTTTTTCTACCTGTTTGTTATGATTTCTGCTCATTGAAAAAGTCAACCCTCCTTTCCCAGTCTTGTCAGTCTGGCTTCCTGTAGGAGAACTTTACCAGTTTGTCCAGCTAGAAATTCTAGATGCCTCTCAAACCTTTGTGCTTGCCCAAACCATTGCCTCTGTCCTTAGGAATCTCCAAGAGATTAGGGTGTGCCAAGTCCTGTCAGTGCCCCCAGGACAGGTGAGATAAAAATCAACTTTTCACGATGCAGCTGTGAAGGTTGGCATGTTAGATATGTTTTTTAATTCTTTGGATCTTTAAGGAAAAGCTGAGTTGGAATGTCTCTACAATGGGCTCTCCACTAAGCATGGGAGAAGATCTGCAACATATACTTGCACTTTCACTCAGACTCCACACTCTGACACTGGAGAATAGCAGCTGTAAGTGAACCCATTTTTTAAACTACCTCATTATCTCTTAAGAGAATCGAGGACCTCTTTAACTCCCAGAGCTAGGTCATTTAGAGAACAGTATCTGGTGACATTTGTGAAAGCAGGGACATTCAATGAATGCACACAATCTTTTCTGGGAGAATATGAAGCCCTGAATTTATCACTGGAGTTACCAGGGGAATAAAGAAAATAAAGTGCCCACTTTTCCGTTCAGGCGCCCAGAGGCCCAGGGTTTATTTGTCCCATTATGTCTCTCTTCCAGCTGTTTAGAAGCCCTATACTCAGGCAGCATCTGGAAAAGTGTGCAGAAGATTCCCTTCTAGGGAAAAACTGGTAGCTGGGGATTTTAGCCTGTTCTCTTTGCACTGATCCTGAGGGGAAGGGCTTGTGTACTTATTAATAGCTACCTTTTTGTTCATATTAGATTAGGGAGACTTGGAAATGCAGAGTCTGTTTCACCCCAAAAACAATACAATTTAACATTCAAACCATCTGGGCAGGAAAGTGAGAAAACAGAAGTTGGGGTGCTATATCTATGATCTAATCCATTTATTCCTCAAGGAGAAGCTAGGAGATGGTAATTCCCTTCTGATTATAAGGTGTTGTGCCATGGTGGGGTTTGTGAGTCAAAGTATCTCATCTTTTTCTATCCATTTCTATGTGTACATTTCTGTAGTTGCCTGGTGTATAGCAATTTCTCAACTAGTCCTGGCTTTTTTCTAGGAAGGAATTGATTCATGCATGAAATGTTTATTCTGTAACTTTGTAGGAGGTGGGAACTTCAAGAGCCTCCTATTCTACTATCCTCCTGATGTCATCAGTCCAGATTTATTTTTATTTAACAAAGCTACTTTTAATTTTTACCGTCTTTTATTTGTACACACTAGTATGTGCATAAGGAAATATGTTTTGTTTGGGATGTTTTGCCCATGCCAAGGGCAGACTCACACAGTTATAGGTTTTTAAAATATTCTAGTTAAAACAGATATCAAGTAGTGTCTAACATAATCTTTTCCATTTTAGATAAGAAAACTCGTAAATCAGGAGAATAAGATAGCTTGACCAAGATTACAAAACAAGGAATTTGAAAGACTGGGTTTAGAATTTTGTAAACCTGGCTCCTTTTCAACTATAAATTTGCTTACAAACCATTTGGTTACAATTGGTATCCAAATTTTGCCAGAGACAACGTTTACTGTACTTTGCCTGTTGGTTCCAAAATATATCATTTTCCCATTTATAAAAGTGTAGTATCATTTATGCGTTTCTAAATTATGTCACTTATCCTGTTATTTGTAATATTTCATATATGATAGCCAACAATGATTGCACAATCACAGTTTGGATTATTTATCACACCAAATTTTTAATCCTCAGTATCTAGAGACTTTAATTCATTTAATGTTTTCTTTCACTCATTACAGAGAAGAGGTTTCATAGCTATACATCTCAAACACTTTCCAGTTTGTAAATTGTTCTCATTGATAGAGGAAAAGTAAGTATCTTATATTTAATAGTTCTTTTTGTTTCTTTAATATTTGCCTAAAATGTTGGGTATATCCATATTCATAAATGTTTTTGCTCTTTTTGATATATTTTACAAGTGCCAATTTATTTTTGTAGGATACACACTAGGACTGTATTTTCATTCTATACATGTATTTGTCCATAGTTAAATATCCCTTTTTTACATATTATAAAATACATTAATCCTTATTGGAAAATTATCTGAGCTGCTAAACTGCTTATTTTTATAGTGCTCCTTTTTCTTCTACTTATCATTTATTAAATTTATAGAATTGTATTACTAAAATGTTTCAGTAAGATCCTTTGTCAGGTACGAGTCTAAGCATTTTATATATTTCAATTCATTCAAGATTCTTAACAAAGCCTTGGATATGCACAATTATTATCCTTCTGTTACAGATCATGCAAAAGTTTCTCTCATTAGTAAGTGGCATATCTAGAATTAGGTGGTTTTTTATCAGTGTCCTATATTGTCTTAAGTCTCTTAAAGTCTTCCAATTTATTATATTACATTACCGTAGAATTATTTCATTATCTTCTTAAAACATTTAAAATCTGCTTCTCTGCAGAGAAGAATGTGCTTCTAACTATACTCATGATGTTGACACATTTTTCACTACATTTCTCATCACTATTTCTCAATAGACAGGATTGTCTTTTTGTCAAAATTAAGTAAAAATTGAAGTTCCCTGGTTATGTTCCCAATCTTCGGGAAGAGGACCCTGTCAGCAAGGCAAGGAAAGAATTTATTACATGGTTTTTATTAGATGCACAGTTGGAAGAAAATGATCTTTTTCTAAAACTTAATCTAAATACACCTGATCATGATTTCACTATCATTTCATTGATTTAAAACCAAATCAAGCCTGTGGCTGAAAATGTAATCTTTAGAAATAAAAGTCACACATTTGAAAGTAAAAACTTCCAGTTATTGCTGGAGTTGTAGTAGCTTAGATGGGCACTCAATTTTACACTGAAAACGTGACTATCCTGATGAGGATTGGACTTGGTTGAATTTGTGACTGGTTGGAGTTAGCGGGCAGGTTAGAAAAGAACAGAGCTTCCCAGCACTTTGGGAGGCCCAGGCTGGCGGATCACGAGGTCAAGAGAATGAGACCATCCTGGCCAACATGGTGAAACCCCGTCTCTACTAAAAATGCAAAAAAATTATCTGGGTGTGGTGGCGTGCGCCTGTAGTCCCAGCTGCTCGGAAGGCTGAGGCAGGAGAATTGCTTGAACCCGGGAGGCGGAGGTTGCAGTGAGCTGAGATCCTTCCACTGCACTCCAGCCTGGCTCCTGTTGAAGGAGTGAGACTCTGTCTCAAATAAAAAAAAAAAAAAAAAAGAAAGAAAAGAAAAGAACAGAGCTCCCGGCCCCAGGGAAAGAGAAAGTATCTAACACAAATAATGTTTTTAAAATATGAATTGAAAAGTATTTATATTGATTTCTTTAGTTTTTTTTTTTTATTCCATTTTAGGTTTTGGGGTACATGTGAAGAACACACAAGATTGTTGCATAGGTACACACATGGCAGTGTGATTTGCTGCCTTCCTCCCCTTCACCTATATCTGGCGTTTCTCCCCATGGTATCTCTCCCCAACTCCCCACCCCCTACTGTTCATCCCCTATTTCCTCCCTGCAGACCCCAGTGTGTGATGCTCCCCTCCCTGTGTCCATGTGTTCTCATTGTTCAACACCCACCTATGAGTGAGAACATGTGCTGTTTGATTTTCTGTTTTTGCGTCAGTTTGCTGAGAATGATGGTTTCCAGGTTCATCCATGTCCCTACAAAGACACAAACTCGCCGTTTTTTATGGCTGCATAGTATTCCATGGTGTATATGTGTCACATTTTCCCTGTCCGGTCTATCATTGATGGGCATTTGGGTTGGTTCCAGGTCTTTGCTATTGTAAACAGTGCTGCAGTAAACATTTTTGTGCATGTGTCCTTATAATAGAATGATTTATAATCCTTTGGATATATACCCAGTAATGAGATTGCTGGGTCAAATGGAATGTCTATTTCTAGGTCCTTGAGGCATCGCCACACTGTCTTCCACAGTGATTGAACTAATTTACACTGCCACCAACATTGTAAAAGTGTTCCTATTTCTCCACATCCTCTCCAGCATCTGTTGTCTCTAGATTTTTTAATGATCTCCTTTAGTTTTATCAGTTTACTGACTGAGTTATCCAACCCACAGTTAAGAATTTACAGGGGTATCTTGGGCTGAGCACAGTGGGACATGCCCATAATCCCAGCACTTTGGGAGGCTGAGGCAGGTGGAATACCTGAGATCAGGAGTTTGAGACCAGCCTGGACAACATAGTGAAACCCCATCTCTACTAAAAGTACAGAAATTAGCTGCATGGTGCATGCCTGTAATCCCAGCTACTTGGGAGGCTGAGGCAGGAGAATCATTTGAATTCAGGAGGCAGAGATTGCAGGAAGCCAAGATCATGCCACTGCACTCCAGCCTCGGCAACATAGCAAGACTCTATCTCAAAAAAAAAAAAAAAAAAAAAAAAAAAATTGCAGGGATGTCTCAAACCTAACTGTGGAGGCATCTGAATGTATGTCCAGCACCAGCATCAGGACTTTTCTACACATGAATTAATATGTTTAGTTTCACAATATGTGTACATACTAAGTACACCTGACAGATATTATTGTTACTTTTCATCTTCATTCTAAATTATGGTCTTTAGTAAATTTTTGTGTAATATTTTAAAGGAAAAAACTGACAATCCGGAATGTAACTCCAAGAAAGCAGTGAACATAACTGAGATTTTTCATATCTTGTAATGAGGAACAAATGGTAATTTCAACATGAATAAAATGTAGCCTACAGGAATATGATAGATTCCATAATGCATTTAGAGAACTTCCATAAAGAGTAGATAGAAGATTTGTGCTGTACTCTGCTAAAGTATACATTTAGAACTGTGAATTGGGAGACCATGAGAAAGAGTGCGTAGGAATGCCTGGCAGCAGTAATGAGTGGCCTGCCAAAGATTTGAAAATAAGGGAAATCAGAAATTTTTTTAGATTAAATATAAAGCTAACACATATGGGACCACTGCAGATATGTAAGTTTGTCTTAATGAGACAAAATATTTCTCAAGATAGAACAAGCTTTGACTGCAAACTTGTTACCTGTATTATTACGTTTAAGAAAGTATCAGAAAAAGAAAGATAGTTAGCAATAGAAATCTAAAGAGAATATTAATCTTAAAAGACCTCTTGGACTATTATAGTTTCAATTGAAATAATTCTAACTTATGTAATTTTAAAAAAAGCAACAAAGACATAAATTTTTTCAGCTTTTTATCTGGGAAGACTAGATGTGGGCTTTGGTTTGAAAGATATTGAATCCTTGGGCCTCAAGAATGCAAGTTATGTTCTTTAATAATTTATAAGCTTCATCTGTCTATGGTGGCCTTGATACTAAATGCAAAGTTGATCTGTACTGTGAACATGATGAATATGAGTGGCTATGTTTTCTAAGCTTAAATACATCCAAACAAAGATGTAGCTTACAGATATCTATAACGTAATGCAATCTGAATGAAGTTTATTGGATCTCAACCACCCCTTGAACCCAGCACAGAGAAACAAGATAATGGCAATAGGACTGTGCATATTGTGAATTCAAAGGAAAAAAAATACTGTAATGCAGTTAAAACAACACAATAATTTGATCAGACCTTGATGTTGTTTATACTTGGCATGCATACATGAACAGCAAATTTTCATTAAAAAAAAAAGAAAAAAAAAGACCAAAATAATTGAATTAACATAAAGTGGCTTTTGTATTTTAAAGCATCAAAAGCAAAAAGAAATATTTTGTACTACAAAGGAATTCATAATTAGGCCAGTGAGTTAGAGTGTAGTCAGTAAAAATAGATTGTAGCTGATTAAATCATCTTACCGGTTCTAAATGGAGAAGAAGAAGGAGGAGGAGAGCTTGAGGTGGAAAAAAAGGAGAAGAAGAAATAAGAGAAAAAATGTTTAACACATTTTTTTGCATTAATTTGGATAAAGAATCAAATAATGAATTTTTTTCCAGTTTTAAAGGCCCTCACAGTCAGTAATTTAAACATTTCCCATATATTTTTGGCACCATAGCAACAACACATACATACCATTGGAAAGGGGGAATTGAATTCTTCATAAATTAAATCCTATTGAATGCAACCTCTGATATTTTTGTCAAAGTTAAAGGTTCCATTTTTAAGTGTACTTTCAAAATTGTCTCTAGAACCACATCAGGGCCTGCTAAATAAAACCAATGCACTAGGGAAAAATAAAGTGTTAAGGAGATAAAAGATTTTAAAACAAGCAATCAAACATTTTTTTATTTTTACTGCTTTAAGCTTTATTAAGGTATAATTGATATACAAAATTATACATGTTTGATGTCTAAATTTTGATGAATTTGAGTATATATATAAAATCATGATCCTAATACTACAATCAAGAATCAAAACATATACATCATCTCCAAAAATTTCCTTGAGTTGTCATTTTGTGGGGTTTTTGTTTGTTTGTTTTTGGTTTTGGTAAAGTCACTTAACATGAGATCTATTCTCTTAATATGTTTTACAGTGAAAAATACCATGTTTTTAACTGCAGATAACTATGTTGTACATCAGCTCTCTAGAGCTTCTTCATCTTGCACCACTGAAACTTTATACCAATTAAGCAACAATTCCCTATTTCTTCCTCTCTCAAGCCCCTGTCAAGCACCATTTTATTCTCTACTTCAGTGAGTTTGACTATTTCAGATAATTTATATTTGTGGAATCATGAAGTCCTTTTGTAACTGGCTTATTTCACTTAGCATAATGTTTTCCAGGTCCATTCATGTTGTCACAAATAATAAGATTTTCTTCCTTCTTTAGGGCTGAATAATATTAGTAACACATTTACTCTATTTGTCTATTGATAGACATGTAAATTATTTCCTTGTCTTGAAAATTATGAGTAATGTTGCCATGAACATTGGGGTACAGTTATCTCTTTCAAACTTTATTTAAGTTATTTTGGATATATATCCTGAAGTAGGATTGCTGGATTATATAGTAATTCTATTTTTAACACAATTACTATTAAAGGATCCTACATAATGTTTTCCATAGTGCCTGCATCATTCTATATTCTTATCAGCTCTGCTTCAGTGTTTTCTTTCCCCTCCATAGCTGTCAACACTTGTCCTTTCTTATCTTTATCATATCCACCCTAACAAGTGTGAGGTGATATCTCATTGCTGTTTTGATCTGCATTTCCTAATTAGTTGTAGTATTTAGAACCTTTCATATACCTGGTAACTGTTTGTATGTCTTCTTCAAAGAAATGCCTATTCAAGTCCTTTGCTCATTTTTCTAATTAGGTTTTTTCTTATGCTTTAAGATGTAAAAGATTCTTACATATTTTGGATATTAACCTCTAGTTAAACAGATTGTTTGCAAACATTTTTTTTCCCTAAATATGTTGCCTTTTCACTGAGATGGTTAACATCTCTGCTGAAGATAAGTTGAGCATATAAACCGGTAAAAAATGAGAAAGGATATTGAATTAAGAGTCAAAAACCTTCCAACAAGGAAGATTAAGGGCCAGATGCTTTCACTGGTGAATTCTATCAAAGATTTAAGAATAAATTTATGGCAACACTTCTTAAACTCTTCTAAAAAATTGAAAGGAGGTAACATTTCCCAACTCATTTTATGAGGTCAGCATTACCCTGATGTAAGAGTCAGACAAAGCCACTATAAGAAATGAAAACCACAGACCAATATTCCTGTTTAACATAGATACAGAAATCTCCAGCATAATACTAGCAACCCAAATTTAACAACACATCAGAAAGCTTTTCTTCTCAAATTATGAACAAGAAAAGAATGCCTTCTTTTGCCACTTCTATTCAACATAGTACTAGTCAGAGCAGTTATGCAAGTAAAGCAAAGACCTCTAAATTGAAAAATAAATAAATAAAATTATCTCTTTATTCATTTGACAGAATCTTATATACAAAAATCCCTAAAGACACCACAAAAAAAACCTGTCAGAATTAATATAAAAATTCAGCAAATTAACAGTAAACAAAATCAACATATGCAATTAAGTTGCTTTTGTATACACCAATAATGAACATTCAAAAAAGGAAACAAGGAAACAATTTCATTTACAATAGGATTAAAACTAATAATATGCTTGTAATAAACATAATCCATAAAATGAAAAATCTGTACACTGAAAACTATAAAACATTGATAACAGAAAATTTAAGAGATACAAATAAATGGAAAGCTATCATGTGATCATGGATTGGAAGATTTCATATTTTTAATATGTCTATATGACTTAAAATAGTATGCAGTTTCAATGCAATACTTATCAAAAATCTAACAGTATTTTTAACAAAATAGAAGAAAAATTATAAAATTTATATGGAACCATAAAAGACCCTGAATGGTCGAAGTAATTTTGAGAAAGAAGAACAAAGCTGGAAGTGTTATACTGCCTGATTTCAAAATATATTGCAAAGCTGTGGTAATTAAAACACTACGATACTGGCATGACAAACATGCAAATGAATGAAGCAGAATAAGGATTCATTAACATTTTGACTCTTAACAGGGGAACATATTGTGGGAGAGAAGTGACATATTTAATTTGGGAAATAGAACATAAAAAATTTCATTCTAAAGGAATAAAAAAGAATGAGAATAGGGGCTTACTATTGTATTTCTTATAGGAAGTGAATACAACAATTGATTTTTTATGGATAAAACATGTTATATTTATAGGAACATGTGATATTTATAGGAAGATTGTCTAAATTTAGATATATGACTTTGAATAATAATATGATTCTTAGATGACATAGAATGAGTTGTTGAAACTAACCTTGGTGTGGAACAATAATAGATTTTCTGTAAAAAAAAAAATACATATATATATATATATATATATATACATATAAAATACAGACACACACCTATACAAACAACATATATGTATAATATATATATATATATATAAAATATTGGAATATCATGTTTAGCAATAACTACATTGAAATTTTATCTTATTTTATTTTTGATAAAATGAGAAACTATGAAATAAACCTCTGCAGCACTAACTGCATCAAAATAATATTTAAGATGTTACTGTTTATGAAAGTAGAACTATATACTACCAGTGAGTTGAATATTTTTATTAAAATTATTTATATTTTATCACTTTAATAGTTTCAGAACTCTAGAGCACCAGAAAAAGCTAATACTCAGAGAGATAAATTTGACCTTTATCTCTCAGTCTAAATACTAGGAAATTATACAGTTTAGTGCTCCTTTAAATTTTTGCAAAATGACACGCCCTGTGAATAGAAAGACAACAGCAGCTCACAATTTTTGAGGTTTCCTTGGTTCATTGTCAAAGGTACAATCATTTAAAAAATAAATATAAGAACACAGAATTGCTACTTACATATAGTCACACATATTAAATTAAGAAGGAAACTTAGCTATTGTTATATAAAATTAATATTTGAATAATAAAATGTGATTAGTTAATAGTAAAATGCAAATGTATTACTACTGTTACAGAAAGACCTAGCAATGTGAGCAAAAACTTGAGAAAAACAAGATTAAATACCTTAAGGCCTAAATTTTGTGTGTGTGTGTGTGTGTGTGTGTGTGTGTGTGTGTGTGTGTGTGTACACGCATGTGTGTGTCTCCTTTATTATTTATATTCATAACACTTGTTTATTAGAATTGACTGCTTTGTTTGCCAAATTTATCATATTAAAATTAATATTTAACATTTGCCTTCCACAAAATATTTTGTTAGGCTTAGATCTTGATTTGTTCATACCACTCTTCCCATCTCTATTTGCTGTCTTAATTTAGTTCAACATTATAGAAGAAACATAAATTATTAATACTATGTGCCAAAATCCTGTACTTAAGCCACAAACATTTATGGTTCTAGAGGAAAAAAAAGTAATTGACTAACTGACCTTTTCAGTTGTAGGTTTAAATTGTAAAGTTTCTTGTGTTACAAGTGATCTTTACAACCTGATTTCCATAACACTTGTAAATTATTCCCGATCTGGTTAGTAAATGTGGTATAAATTGAATTCAAGCTAATATAGAATTAATCACATATTTTGAATCAACATATCATGTTACCAATATTCTTAATATCCAAAAATAGTGTGTGTTTATTTTTGTGGGTGTTTGAATCCTATTTAAGGGTACATATTGTCACCTTCTACATGAATATATTTACCACATTTTGTGTCCACCCTGTTCACTGTTCAGTGAAGAAAACATGGTCTGGGTAAACTCAGGGAATAAAGCAGTTTTCTTTATATACGAGGAAGCATAACAAATAAAACCCTGATGTACAGACCTTAATGAATTCAACCTTTATTCATTTCCTGAGTCATTTTGTATTTATTCAATCTCAAGTATGTGATGTGCATAATGGGCGATTCAATGATTGGAGTGGTAACAAGGTAAAAACCCATCTTCAAGACTCTTGATTAAGGATGGGAGGCAAACTGGTAACAATGCAGATTCTGACTAATTGTGTTGAAATAAAGATCACACCAAATAGTTGTAAATGGGAGTGATAAGGCCTGAATATCTTAAAAGAGTAGAAATCTTTCATTAGTGAATTTTATTCTGTGTAGTTTCATCAATTAAGACTATTACTTCAATTCAGAAAATAGTATAAGTAAAATAAAATGAGTATAAACATTCCACATAAAAAAGCAGCTATAGTATTTTGCGCTTTCTTGAATAGACAATATATTTTTTAAATATAGTAGTTCCATAAATAGTCATAAGAAATTCCTTGCTGGATTGCTCAGGACTTGTGACTGAAGCAAGACATAAAACAATATCTTCTCATGCAGGTTTCATATTTAATTTACATCAATTTATACTCACTGACTGAAGTTATCAAACCATAAACTTAGTTGCCACAAATAAGTGTCTAAGATCATGTTAATGTTATATGTATTACATAAGACAGATCTGTGGCAAGATAGCTCTAGTGTTTGAAATGACTAGGTATAGAAGTTAAACAATATCTGATAAGATTCATATTTTTATCATTTTAAAAATGCAATAATTTTCTGGGTCTAAAGTATGAATTGCAAAAGGAAATTCATGTGAATCCTATGCATTCAGTTACCAAATCAGATATGTTCTAATACAGTCAAACATTGTCTTCCACCTCTGTTAGTAACACATGAGAAAATATTCTGGTGATAATTGAATATATAAAACCCTTTATAAGATTTAACACTTTAGAAATAGCAAAATTATGAATAAACTGCGTGAGTGGGGTAATCATGTTTTTATTATCAATAAAATTTAAATGACATTTAAGTTACTTTTAGCAGAGGTCATTTCAATAATAAAATACAATTATTTAGAAAACCCACATGACTAGAGGGTAATAGAGAAAGATAGATTAAGACAAATACCTAAATATAATATGTTTTAACTTTGAGATAGCATCCCTTTTCACAATGAGAAGACTTTACATAAGAGCTTTTTGCCTGGCTTGATAAAAGAAACCTTTAGAAACTTAAAATTTTATAGCAATAGTTAAGCATAATAGATATTACACATAAGTATTTACGATTACAGGTAAATTAATATGTTTAGAGATACAGCTATTTTTAATACCAAGATTCATGAAGAGAAGTGTCTTTTTTATCGTCAGACCCATTGGAAGCACTGAAGAACATCATTGTGTTTCTCATCAGCAAAGGCATTTTTGAATCATCGAACCTTCATTTTTTTCCAGAATGAGTCATTTTGTATTTCCCTATTCCACTGTGACATACCACTGGAATTCCTTAGAGATGTTATCACTGGAAATTTTATTCCAACTGACATGTAGCAATACATAATATTGGAATAGTTTTAAAAATTATTATTTGTGCTGGAAATGCATATTTGTGACTGACAAAATTTAACAACTGCTGATTTTGTTCATCTATGAAAGGCTTTTTAAAGGCTAAATAATATTCCATTGTATATATACACATAAACACACACACATATACAAACACACATAAACACACATACTTAAAAACATTTTTTATTCATTTATCCATTGACACACACTTAGGATATTTGTACTCTCTCTCTATATATATCACCCTTGCTTTATGTATTCATTCACTGATAGACTCTAAAGATGTTTCCATATCTTAGCTATTGTGAATAATGCTGCTATCAATACATATGTGCAAACATTTCCTCTGGATGTTGATTTCAGTTCTGTTGGATATGTACCCAGAAGTGGGATTGCTGGATCTTACCTTAGCCCACTTTTTTGATTTTCTAAGGAACCTCCATAACCATTTTCCTTAATGGCTGTAGCAATTTATATTTCTACCAACAGTTTACAGGGTGTCTTTTTTTCTACATCATTGATATTTGTTATCACTTTATTTTTTGATAATTACAAGTCTACCAAGGATGAAGTTACAGCTCATGTACTTTTGATTTGCATTTCTCTCATGATTAGTGATGTTGAGCACTTTTTTATATACCCATTAGACATTCATATGTCTTTGGAGAAATATATTGCCTTTGTCCATGTTCTAATCAGGTTATTAGTTGTTGTTTTTGAGTTATATGTGTTGAATATTAGTGTCTATTGTATATATGGTTTGCAATTTATTTTCTCCCATTCTATGTGTTGGCTTTTCACTTTGTTGATGATTTCCTTGGCTGTGCAGAAACTTTTTAGTTCAATGTTGTCCCACTTCCTTTTTTTTGGCTTTTGTTGGCTGTGCTTTTGGAATCATGTCTGCAAAATAACTGCCAAGACCAATATCAAGGAATTTTTTTCCTATTATTTCTCTTAGAATGTCTATGACTTCAGGTCTTACATTTAAGTCTTTCATTCACTTTGAGTTCACTTTTTTATATGGTGTAAGAGTAGAGTCTAGGTTTATTCTTCTGAACATAGATGTCCAGTTTGCCTGACACCATTTATTGAAAAGACTATTTCTCCATTTTACAAGGGACAATCCTATCCTTTTCCCATTCTTTCATGAAGATGAACTAAAAATGGAAAGAATATATTACTACCAAATTCAGTTAAAGGGGTTGAAAGTGATTGATTCTGAGGAGAAGAAAATGTAATGGTAGTCAGGATTTTTATAGTAGCCTTATAAAATCTATTTGATTTTTAAGCTATGGGTCTTTGATAAAAGTAAAAGCTATTTTTAAAAAAGAAAGACTTCTGCATTTTAATTTCCAACACATGAAATTGTGAGGTCAGTCTTCTAAAATAATTACCAGAATATTATCAAAACAGAGGTAACATACATTATTTACCGTTTTGTTCTCCCTTTCTCTCTCTCTCCCTAATTCTGCTCTGCTCCTCTTGTCCTACTCACCCACTAAAGAGATCTAGGTGGGATATAACTGATGCTGTTGGTTCTGATAGTGTCCTGGAAAGCTGGAGAACCTGGATTTACATACAGCAGTCTTTTTTGTTTATTTGTTTTATCTGCAAAGGAATCACAAGATTTAGGGAGTTCCCCTTTCATGCTGAGTAGTACTGGCTTGAGGGACAGGGTGATGCAGGCAAAATGAAATTGTTCTTCCTACCCTTTTTGTACAGTTATTCTTGTGTTTTTCCTTTACTATATTCCTGTGACTTAAGAGGACTCCTAAGCTCATCCATAGTTATTTTTGGTCATGGATAGCTACTGAATTGTTTCTCTTTGTCTGCAAAAGAAAAGTTGGAATCTCCTACTCTAACAGCTAGTTGAGGTTGCTTCCTTCTTCACTAATCTGATGTGTGCTGTGTACAAAACACTGTCCCGGGTGAGATTGTACTTGATTATGACACAACAGAAAATACATTATCAAAATAAAATAATTTTAAAAGCACCATAACACAAATAAATTCAACAAATCTTTAGTGAATTACATAATATCACACATGCACACACACACACATCTTATAATCATGGACCTCCTAACAAATATTTGAATGTCAATTTTTTTGAGAAATGCTTTGTGGGAGAAAAGTCATTTTTATACTGTATTTATATACCTCAAACTACAGTTATAGTTCCATGTGAAAAGCATAGTACAAATTATTGAGTTAATTTTGGCCATAATAATTTTTTACGACTGGATCATGCAGCTAAGTAAAAACAAATATTTGGACTTTATAGACAAATTATTTATTTTTAAGTTTTATATCTGTGTGAAAAGAAATCCCATTTCAAACTTCTGAAACCAATATATTCAATATTTATTGAACATTTTCAATGTATTAAGTTAAGTTAATTAAGATAAGTACAAGCAAAATAAAGAGGAATTATGGTCCCTGACTGGGGAAGTAATTTTAGTCTAATTTAGCAGAGTGTATATATTAAAATTTAAAGATAGGGTGTTAACTGAGTGACAAAACAGAATTAGGAGATTTGTTCATATGTCTCATTTAGCCTCATTTAGTCTTTACACAGTCTTAATCAGTAGCTGCCATTTTCGATTTGAAGAACCTGAGACTCTTGCTTAAACATGAAGAGTTGAAATAATTTATCTCTGTTTTCTTGGAAAGTTCATATAAAGTCATATTCAATCATGATATAAATCATATATAAATAGATAAAAATGAAATGCACATAGCACAGGAAAGAGACTATAGAAGACAAGAAAACCAACACTATTTGTAAGATGAAATTCAAATAGGTAAATGCTAATATTTTCAGAGTAAGCAATGCTATATGCCAGTAAAAGAAGATCCTAATGTGAAGGAAGCCAACTAAAATCAAGCAGATTTTGAAATGCCCCAAAACTAGAATCACTAGATACTTGGAATGTGAAAAATAAGAATTAAAGCAGAATAACTGCCTGAAAATAAAGTATAGAGAATATTTAGACTCTCACCTCTCTATCCAAACCAAGCAGGCAACCATCTGTCTCCCACCCAAGTAGGAGGATGGAGTTTTATTTTCTGCAAAAACTAAATGCAAGAGTTTGTAGACTCACAGACCTTAAAATGGATTAGGTTTGGGGTTACACTTTCCCAAAGTTAGATAAATAAGTTAAAACCTGCATACCATTTCTCTAATTCATTTTCCATAATATTAGCAACCCTATTTATACTTATTAGGCAAGATGTTACATAATTTATCTCTAGAAAAACTGACCAAGAAAGTTCTGCAATAATACTGAGGGCCTCTAACAAAACATCTGTATCCTAGCCTATTATCCTACAGTTCTCAAAAAATTGAGCTCATGCATCTATCATGTCTAGTTAATTTCTTAGTGGATTTCTCTTTTACCTGGCTATATATACAATGAACTTTACACACTAGGGGAGAGTTTCTAAAATGAAGATAAGCAAATTAAAACTGGAGGAAATTTAGATGCTACATGTAACAAAGGAAACATTTTAAAGTAACTATGAATAAAATACTGGTTTAGTGAAAGAATAAAAATTCTTTTAAATGAATACTCAGATAATTTAAAACTCTATTAAATTTTTAAAAATTAATAGGAGAAAATGAAATGTTAGTCGAATGTTTAAAAGGTTGAAAAAATTTCCCACAAAGTAGATGAGGTAAATTAAGTAAGAAAAATCTTTTCAGCTCAGCTCATGAGTTTCTGAATTAAAAGAGCCCACTGAATTCCTAGCACAATGAATGAAAAAGATATCTCGGTCAGCCATCAGTATGTTTCAGAAGACTGGGGATAAAAAGAAAGTTCTAAAGAATTTCAGGAACTGGAGGACTGTCACAAGAAAAAGGAACTAGGATCCAAATACATTACAACAGTGATGCTGGAAGTTAGTGAACAATAGATAAATGCTTTCAACATCAGAGGAAAATTCTTTCCAACATAGCTTTCTATGCTTAATCTCCTAAAAGCATTGAATTGTGAAGATAATTGTGTAAAATCTTCACAAGAATATGTTAAGTATAATTCAAAAATTTAAATCCCATAAAACGTATACTAACAGTAAGTCTTCAAAATTCTGTCTAGATGTTCTGGATTCTAGCTATATATCCCTAATCTTTCTGGGCCCAAGTAGTTGTTAGATTCACATGATGGTGATTGTCTATTCTGGTTAGAAAGACCAGTGGGGATGATTCTTGGTCCATTGGCTATTTAATTGCTACAGCTAAGGAGAGATTCCAAGAAATACAGGTTATTTAGTGCTGGGTTCATTCATTTTCTGGGTGGCCCAGGAGAAAAATGAGAACAATGGAAATCACAATGTATCTGCCTTCCACCTGAGAAAATGTTGCTACTTTTTTCATAAGCTGCAAGCTTCTAGAAAAGCTCCTCTGCTTTAGCCCCTGTCTCTCAGATGATAAGAATGTATTCTGCCACATTTTGAGAATGGGGGCTGAATGAAGGACAGGACTCATTCACCACTTTTGGTATATACCCATCCCTATTTTTAAAATGCCTTATTTCTAAAAATAAAATAATTTCAGCATCTGAGTTCTCAAAACTAATATAGTATCAAAACACTAATGTTAAGGACACTAGCAGGAGCATGTGCTTTTACTAAACCAAATAGCAAATTAAGGTTGATTCAACACAGTGTCCACAAATCCATATAATACAAAGTATCCACTACAGAAGAGAGGTTTAAGGGACTCCCAAAAATATCTGTGAAGCTGATTCTAAGAATATCCAACCCAGATTGGAGTAACTGGAAAGAATATTTAAGGATATAAGATATTTCCAACAAAATAAAAGGAAGTTATATTATTTGATATGTTTTGCTACATTGAGTGGAGATTATAAGGCTCCCAGCCAGACTGGAAGACTGGAGAAAAAAATGTATTCTCAGATATAAAGACAAAAAGAAAACAAAAGGGTGAACAATTATTTTTTTCTAGAGAAAAATCATTATATCTGTTCAAAAAAACATGTAAATATACTGTATTTGCTCAGTTGTGAACAACATTTGCATGATCAAAGTAATGTATTGATTCAACTAGAAACCATGACATAAATATAACAGGATCTTGGGGAGGAAAGACAAGAGAGAAGATAAAGTTTGAAAGTGTGGATATGGAGGGGGACAGTTTTAAGAGGACAGCATTCCCATTATCTGTGTTTGTAAATCAATAAATAATATATGAAATAAAACATTTATAAAAGTCAGTAGATTATATTATTAAAAATAGGAAAGTAGGTGCCAGAAGAAACAACGGAATGAATTGCAATTTGTTGATACTAGTGAGTGTGAAGCAACAGTGAAATGAATTTAGGACAGGAATTCATGGGTTTGGTTAGGTATTTTGAGTTAGCATTCATTTTTTAACCATGTACATATGTTTTGAAGGAAAATTAAGGGAATTAAGATTCAGATTATTTAAAGGCTAGTCTACTGGAAAGAGTGAAATTGAATTTAAGCAAATTCTAGTTTTAGTTGTTTGCTCCTTGACTTTTATGTTTTCCTCTATTTTGTTTAAACATTGCTGTGAGAAAGCAAAAAAAAAAAAATCATTCTACTAAAATACACTTAGGAAAGATGTGGAGGAGAATTCTATATTCTAGAGCTGATCTGCCTAGCATACGGGCTACTATTTTCATTTCTCTATTTGAAAACTTAAAATGTAGTGAAAAAAATATTTTGATGTATCAGATACGTTTTTGATATATATGGCAAAATAAAATATTAATTAAAACAAATTTTAACTGGTGATTTTTATTTTTTTAAAGTGGTTGTTATAAAATGTTTAATTACACATATAGTTCTTTATTGGCCCATTCTCACATTGCTATAAAGAAGTACCTGATACTGGGTAATTTATGAAGAAAAGAGGTTTAATTCATTCACAGTTTGGCAGTTTAATTCATGTACACGTGGCATGGCTGGTGAGGCCTCAGGAAACATTCAATCGTGACAAAAAGCAAAAAAGGAGTCAAGCATATTTTCATATGCCAGAGCAGGAAAGAGAGAGTGTGGAGGGGAAGGTGCCACATCCTTTTAAGCAACCAGATCTCATGAGAACTCTGTCATGAGACAGCACCAGTGGGATGGTGCTAAACCATTAAAAACCACCCTCATGATTTAATCACTTCCCACCAAGCCCCAACACCAACACTGGGGATTATAATTCAACATAAGGTTTGGGTAGGGACACAGTACCAAACCATATGATTTCCCCTTAGTTCCTCCCAAATCTCATGACCTTCTCACATTTCAAAAGCCAATCATATCTTCCCAACAGCCCCCCAAAGTCTTCTATTCCACTATTTACTCCAAAGTTCAAGTCCAAAGTCTAATCTGAGAAAAGGCAAGTCCCTTTTGTCTATGAGCCTGTAATATAATAATAAAAAAAATTAGTTACTTTCAAGATACAATGGAGGTACAGGAATAGGGTAAATGCTCCTGCTCTAAAAGAAGAAATTAACCAGAGCAAAGAGGCTACAGATTCCATTAAAGTCCAAAACCCAGAAAGACAGTCTTAATTCTCAAAACTTCAAAATAATCTCATTTAACACCATGTCTCACATCCAGGCAACCCTGAAAGACAGTCTTAATTCTCAAAACTCCAAAATAATCTCATTTGACACCATGTCTCACATATAGGCAACACTGATGCAAGGGGTGGGTCTCCAAGGCTTTAGGCATCTCTGCCCCTCTGATCTACAGGGTGCAGCCCCCCTCAGCTGCTTTCCTGGGCTGGCATTGAGTGCCTGTGGCTTTTCTAGGTGCCTGATGCAAGCTGTGGCCAGATATAACATTCTGGAGTCTGGAGAACAGTAGCCTTCTCTCACACCTCCACTAGGCAATGCCCCAGTAGGGACTCTGTGTGGTGGCTCCAACCCCACATTTTCCCTCTGCACTGCCCTAGTAGAGGTACATGATGAGAGTTCCACCCCCTCATCAGATTTTTTCCTGGAAATACAGACATTTCCATAAATCCTTTGAAATATAGACAGAAGTTCCCAAGCTTCATCTTTTGCTCTCTGCACACCTGCAGTCTTAATATCACATGGAAGCTGCCAAGGCTTACAGCTTGTACCCTTTGAAGCAAGAGCCTGAGCTGTACCTTGGTTCCTTTTAGCCACAGCTGGTGGTGGAGCTGGAGCTGGAGTGCCCATAACGCAGGCTGCGGTGTCCCAAGGTGGCACAATTTAGTGGGGCCCTGGGTTTGGCCCACAAAAGTATTCTTCACTTCTAGGCCTCCAGGTTTGTGATGGAAGGAGCTCCAAGATTTCTGAAATGCCTTCAAGTCTTTACCCCACTTGGCCATTAACATTTGGTTTCTCTTTATTTATAAAAATTTCTGCAGCTGCCTTGAATTCCTCCCCAGAAAAAAAGATTTTTTATTTCTACCACATGGTCAGACTGGAAATATTCCAAACTTTTATGCTCTGCTTTCCCTTTAAATATCAGGATCAGATAATCTATTTGCTCATGGATATAAACATACAATGTTAGAAGCAGCCAATCTACATATTGAATGCTTTGCTCTTTAGAAGTTTCTTCTGCTAAATACTCTAAACCATCTCTCCCAAATTCAAAGTTCCGTAGGTCCCTAGAGCAGGAGCACAGCATTGCCAGTCTCTTTGGCAAAGCATAGTAAGAGTGACCTTTACATAGTTTTCAATAGTTCCTCATCTCTATCCGAGACCACCTGAGCCTGGAATTCATTGTCCATATCACTGTCAGTATTTTGGTCATAGCCATTTAACAAACCTCTATGAAGTTCCAAATTTTTCCTCATTTTCCTTTCTTCTTGTGAGCCCTTCAAACTCTTCCAACCTCTGCCCTTTCCCAGTTCCAAAGTCATTTCCACATTATCAGGTATTTTTATAGCAATACCCCTCTCCTGGTACCAATTATCTTCATTAGTACATTCTTACACGACTATATCTAATTACCTGAGACTGAATGATTTATAAAGAAAAGAGGCTTAATTGGCTCATGATTTTGCCACCTTTATAGGTAACATGGCTGGTGTGGCCTCAGGAGACTATTAATCATGCCAGAAAGCAAAAGCAGAAACAGGCACATCTTCACATGGTGGGACAGGAAAGAGATGGAATGAAGGGGAAGGTGCCACACACTTTTAAACAGTAAGATCTTGTGAGAACTCCATCACAAGACAGCATTAGGGGTATGGTGCTAAACCATTAGAAAACATCATGGTCCAATCACCTCCAACCAGGTCCCACCTCCAACACTAGAGATTATAATTCAGCATCAAATTTGGGTGAGGATGCAGAGCCAAATGATATCGAGCTCTCAGTTGTAGACAGATTTCATATTTGTATTAGACGACACACTTCTGGTGATGGGAACTGGTGATGAAACACTTAGGTTTGAACAAGATTAGACATCAAGAAGGAAAGGACCATAGTATATACCCAATAAATATTGAATGGACATAGACAGTAAAAAGGTACCATGGGGAATAATTAATAAAACAGGTATTTTGGAGGGGCTACCTAAATAATGCTGTAGCTGATTGCAGGATACATAAAGGTGAAAACGTGTAAGATATCCAAATGCTTAACATCTAGGAATAAGGATTCACTTCATGGTTTCCAAGTTAGCTAAGAAGAAAAATAATTAATTATGAAAGAAACTTTGAAAAAGAACATACAATATAGAAGAAAGAAAAAACAATGAAAAGACTATAGTCCTACTGATTTGAAGTTACAGTTCTAAATAGACTAAAAATCTTAGAAACAATAAAAGGAAAGTTGGAACCAGTACATATTTAAAAGGAGAGCTAATCACCATCCCAAAAGATAAACTCCTGAACATCTTAATTCTGCATGTTCAAATCCCCAAAAATCAAAATCCTGCAAATATATTTCTAGAAAAATATTTTTGGAAATCTTTAAAATAAGTTTATTTACATATTCAAAAGGAGATTATTTGACAAACATATAAAAACAAAACAGAACACTTTCATCTGCCACTTTACACAATAAAAAACAATAATAGCATGTATATTTTTGCAAGAATAAACATTTGGGTATACTAATCACAGTTGCATGAGTATAACAGTTATGAACAGACAAAACTTGCTCATAGAGGAATAGGTCAAAAAGGAAAATGAATAAATGCATATGACTTTGGTTAGTAACTGTGTGTACTCAGCTTCATAAGTATAGGCATTTGTAATACCATGATAAACGACCTAGCTCTTTTGAAAAGATCAATACAAAACCACAGTAGGTTACCACTACATATAGAGTTACCCAAACAGCCGTGGTCTTGAGAAATTATATCTTCCACAAATGCAGATATACAGAAACAACATATCCTCAAATACTGAGGAAGTGCCAACATTTTTAGCTACATGCACAATGCTTACACGCAAAGTAAATGTGATAATGTTCTTTCTTAGAATCAAATTTGCAAAAAAAAAAATGCATAAAATAAATTAAACTCTCAAAAACTCTCTACACAATTTATACCTCCAGTATAGGAAATGATACAAAGGTGAAATACTTAGTATACAAAATTATTTTTAAAAATACTGATAATTCAAAAGAGTGAATAAAAAGCTAAAAAGAAAATCTGACATCTGAAAAAGTTTATTACATTGATAGATTATGAGCAGTTGAGCAGTTCCACAGAGATAGTCCATAAGAGCTGGTAGATTTTCACAAGCATTAACTATATTTTGAAGTTTTGCTTCACAATAAATAGCTGCTTTTGTTTTATGATACAGCTTTTCTCAGAAAATTGATTCACATTCATTTTCTGTGTAGCACTGCTCTTATCTAAATACTTCTATGATTTGCTATAAATGAACATGAGCATTCCTTATTAAAATTTTCCGTCTTCTGTGCCATGCTTTTATTTATTTTGGGTATGTATAAAACCATTTTTTGTGCACTTAGATGGGGAGATGCAGACCACAAATTTGGCTGAAATAACACTATTCATCCAACAACAACACAGTTGCCGTTTTTGAACTTCAGCAACTTCACTGGCTTTTTAAGGCAAATACAACTTTAATTTATTAAAAACTCCTGTAATTTCATTAATCCAAAGGAATGCCAATGCTGACAAATGATGCTTTTTTAAATTGAAGTTTTCCATGATGCCATATTGCATGGCAAATCCACTTACCTTGACCTTCTGTAACATCTATTGAGCTGAAATGAAAAAAAAAAAAACCACAAAATTTATGGATAATAACTTG
>PVKP010005376.1:0-90072 GCA_004027715.1 Plecturocebus donacophilus
CTGTCTCTTTTTTTAGATATGTATAAATAAGGAAACAGAAGTTAGATGACATGAGAAAGCAAGAAACTGAATTTGCCTGGTCTAGATAGAATAGTAAAATGTGTTCTATAAATTATGTTAGTCTGTCTTCACACTGCCGATAAAGAAATACCTGAGACTGATTATATTTTTATTTTCATTTGCAAACATTAAATTTATGTTAACAAATACAACTCACCATTCAATTATCAGCTTAACGGATACTTTCTTTGTGAAGGCATCACATTTTTTCCTCGAGAAATATGTCTATTGAGTTTTAATAAGATGTTAAGTAACTGTATTGTAGTTTTATACTATTATGTTAGAGTTACTTTTTTGTTTTCTTTTTTCTTTTCTTTGAGGGAGATGAGATGAAAGATACTTATCTTCTTGCCGGGTTGTAAATACTTAAGGTCAGAACAATGTTATCCCACATTTGTATAATATACTAGGCTTTAGGTTGAAATATACTGATGAGAAGAATAAGTAGGAAGTGACATAATACTGTAATGTTTATACCACAATAGAAATAAAAGCAAATGTTACATGGGTATCACAGGAAAAATTGTTAAATTAGTGAGACATGTATGTGGTGAAATTAAAGAAAGTAGGCAAATTCATTCATGTAGAATTTTGTACTTTATTTGAAATAGTCTTAACTTTGCCATAATATTTTAATGAACCTTCCATTTTTTATTCCTCCCTATTTACTGACTCCTTTTCTATCCAGTTAATGAGAACATATTAGCACTAAATATTTAAGAATTGCCTGAAATCTTCTACATTTCATGTGCACAAATGAATGCTCACAGAGTGTTAAAATAGGCAATTTTATATGAATGATTATGTCAGCCTTACAACAGGATGTATAATCTCTAGAGATAATGAGGACAAAGAATTTAAATGGCTGTTTTAAAGCCGAGGTAAAAAAAAAAAAAAAAAAAAGCATGCACTCATACACACATACCCAATCAGTACTTTTGACCTTAGAAAAATCTTTGGAGGTTGCATAATGAAGTCTATCATAAAATGCACAACATTTAAAAGGGCACTTATGATTCCAAGTGGCTTCTTTTGTTAAGGGGATTCCTTTGTCTGTTCTATATTAATTACCATTTGATACGCTTGCTGCATAGAATATGTACTATTTATTCTGCAGAATTTCTCTGTGTGGAATAGAATACTACTTTTAAATTTAGTTTCAAATATTTTAATTAAAATAATAATATTTGAAAAGGAAGCTGATTGTGTAAACAATTTTAGTGGGTAAACACTATAGCTATCTTATTTTTAAACAGATATTTGGTTAGTATAGCTAACTGTAAATCTTTGTTTCTCAGTCTCCACCTGTCAGATTTCTGCCAAATGGGATTTCATTTTTTGTACTCAGTCATGAAACCAGCTGTACTCTACTAATGTAACTTTGGTCTAAGGAATGTCTTTGTCTGGCAGGTTCCTTAGAATATAGAGCTTGAAGGCAAAACAGAGATTGATAATTTATTTATTGTGAAAAATAATCCCAGGACAGGAGAAAGGGAAAAAGGAAGTGAAGCAGACAAAACTAGGAAGCAAATGCAGAGATGGGTTTTTAAGCTGTTATTTGTTGAGTCGGGCTGTTTCTGAGACTCTAGTTGAGAGTCATCCTCTCCTTTCTTTATTTTGTCTTCTAGTATTCCATTATCTTTAGACAGTATGTTGGACAGTTTGAGTCAACTTGATGGCGGGTGACCCAGACATTCAACCCTACGTGGTTCTTGTCTTTACTGGATTATGGTTACTGCAATTGTCCATTTTCAGTTATTATTGAACATTACAAACTAAGTAATGACCCCAAGAAAACCCCTGAACTCCAGATGTTATTCTCCTTGCCCCATTTTGTATTAAAGCCCAAGATCCATATCACAATCCAGAAGGAATACCCTAGCCAATAACATAACTTCCTTAGATTCCATGGTGAGTGAGATCATATGGTATTTGGCTTCCTGTGCCTGGATTATTTCACCTAACACCATGTCCTCCAGGTTCATCCAGCTTGTCACAAATGGTGAGTTCCACTTTATAAGGCTGAATAGTATTCCTATAAATCATATATAACCAATTTGCCACATTTTCTTTATCCAGTAATCTGATCACAGACACCTAGGTGTCTTCCATCTTAGCTATTATAAATAATGCTGCAATAAACACAGAAGTGCATGTAGCTCCACCACCTACTGATATGAGTTCCTTTGGATTACATGCCCAGAAGTGGGATTGCTGAATCACATGGTAAATATAAGTTTAGTTGTCTAAAACACATGCATACCATTTTTCATAATGGCTGTGTTAATTTGCATTCTCACCAATATTAACCAATAATTCCCTTTCTTCCACACACTATTTAACAGTTATTATCTCTTGTCATTTTGAAAATAGCCACATTAACACATGGGAGGTGTTAAGTCATTGTGGTTTTAATTTGCATTTCTTTGATTAGTGATGATGAACATTTATCATTTATCTGGTGACCATCTAAGTGTCCTCTTTTGAGAAGTGTTAATTTAGTTCTTTGCCCACTTTTTTATATTGAGGTTTTGTTTTTCTTGCTATTCAGTTAAGTTTCTTATGTCTTTTGGATATTAGCTTTTTATCAGATGTATGATTTGAAAATATTATTTCCTCATTTGCATTATCTATTTTCTCTATTAATTGTTTCCTTTGCTGTGCTTACTTAACATAAAATGACTTCTGGTTCTACCTGACACTCTATTTACCATGATGTGATTATTATACATTTTACATTTGTATCAAAATATCTCATGTACCCCATAAATATGTACACCTACTCTGTAGCCACGAAAAGTAAAAATTAAAAGTAGTTAAAAATCCAGTGCCAAATCTATTAATACACTTGATGTGCACTGTCATAACACATTGAAAAGATAGAGAAAGCATTTTTTGTAGGTTTGTAAGAAGGTTCTGAAAGCTTTAAAATTATTTTTTTATTGCAATAAAATGAAATAAAAGTGTGAATAGACCCAGGGATTAGCCATCTTGAAGAGCATTTTCACATTAAAAAGCTTTGTAACTGTGAGTGAATAGACCATCTATTGGTACTCTGACCCAATGATTTAAAGTAAAGTAATGAAGTAAAGGCAAAAAAAATCCCTTCTGCCTATGAATCTCTAAAAAAAAAGTGTGTTACTTTCAAGATACAATGAGGGTGCAGATATTAACTACTTTCACTCTAAAGGGGAAAAATCATTCAAAATAAAGGGTTATAAACCCATGTCAGTCTGAAACTCAGCAGGGTAGTCATTATATTTTTAGGATCCAAAATAATCTCTTTGACTCCATGTTCCACATCCAGGGCACACAGCTTCACTGCCCCATGGCTATGCAGGGTTCAGCCCCAGATGCTGCTCTCAATGGCTAGGTTTCAGTGCTCACACATTTTCCAGGCTCAGGGTTCAAGATGCTGGTAGAACTGCTATGTAGGGTATGGAGGAAGGTGGTTCTCTTCTCACAGTTCCACTAGGCAGTGCCCCAGTGTGGACTCTGTGTGCAGGCTCCAATCCCACAATTCGCCTTTTCACTACCCTAGTAAAGGCTCTTCGTGAGGGCTGTGTCCCAGCAACGGGCTTCTGCCAGGATATCCAGGCTTTTCCATACATCCTCCTAAATCTAGGGAGAGGCTCTCAAGTCTCAACTCTTTCACTCTGTGCACCTGCAGGCATAATACCACATGGAAGCCTTGAAGGCTTGCACCCTCTGAAGACGTGACCTGAACTGTACGTGGCTTCTTTCAAGCCATGGCTAGAGCTGGAGTGGCTGAGATGCAGGAAACAACATCCTGAGGCTGAACAGGGCAGCAGGCCCTGAGTCTGGACCAGAAAACCCTTCTTGCCTTCTAGGCCTCCAGGCCTATGATGCGAGGGCTGCTGCCAGCCCCTGAAATTCCTTTGAGGCTACTTCCCCATTATCTTGACTATCAGTACTTGACTCCTTTTTACATATACAAATTTCAGCAGTGTCCTTGAGTTTCTCCACTGAAAATGGATTTTCTTTTCTACCACTGGACAAGGCTGACAAATTTTTCAAACTTTTATACTCTCCTGCCCCTTTAAATATAACTTCCAACCTTAGGTTATTTCTTTGTCCACACATATGAGCATATGTTGTTAGAAGCAGCGAGGTCATCTCTCGAATGGTTGGCTGCCTAGAAATTTCTTCCACCAGATCCACCCTAAATCATCACTCTCAGTTCAGAGTTTCCTAGATTCCCTAGGGCATGGGAACAATGCAACCAAGTTCTTTGCTAAGACATAACAAAAGTGAGTTTTGCTTCAGTTTCCAATAAGTGACTCATTTCCATCTGTGACTTCATCAGCCTGGCCGTTACAGTCCATATCACTACCTTTGTTAATAGTCATTCAACCAGTCTTTAGGAAGTCGTAAACGTTCCCTCATCTTCCTGTCTTCTTTTGAGCCCTCCATCTTCTTAAAACTGCTGCTCATTACCATTGCCAGTTCCAGAGCTGCTTCTACATTTTTCGGTAACTTTTTAGCAATGCCATAGTCCTTGGTGCCAATTTTCTGTTTCAGTCCATTCTCACTCTCCTATGAAAGATACCTGACTTTGGGTAATTTATAAGGAAAATAGGTGTCATTGACTCATGGTTCTGTAAGTGATACAGGAAGCATAGCACCTTTGGCTTCTAGGGAGGCCTCAGAAAGATTCCAATTATGATAAGAGGCAAAGGAGGTGTTAGGTGTTACCTGTGGTGGGAGCAGCAACAGAGTGGGAAGAGGTGTCACACGGATTTAAGCAGCAAGACCCCAGGAGAACCTCATGAGAGCAGAACCAAGCGGATGGGTCTAAATCAGTCATGGACATCCATCCCCCGGTCCCCCCCCTCCCACTAGGCCTCACCTCCGGGTGAGGTGCGTTGGAGACATGAGATCCAGTGAGCTCACAGATCCAAACAGTAACAACTGCCCTGTGTGAATAACAGAACTGAAGAGGTAGGAATAAAGTTGTTGCTTTGTTTTTGTTCTTGTTTTTACTGTTCTACAAAATGATTAGGCACAGATTCTCTCACAATAATAGTGGGAGACTTCAACACTCCACTAACAGTATTAGACAAATCATTGCAGCAAAAAAGTAACAAAAATTTAGGACCTGAACTCTGCATTGCACCAAATGTACCTGATACACCTCCATGGCCTCTGCATCCCAAAACAACAGAATACACATTCTTCTCATTGCCATTTCACACATACTCTAAAATCTACCACATATTTAGGCATAAAAGAATCTCAGCAAGTAAAAAAGAACTGAAATCATACCCGACACATTATCAGACCACAGGGCAATAAAAAGAGAAGACTGAGACAATTGCTCAAAACCATGCAATTGCATGGAAATTAAATAACATGCTCCTGAATGACTTCTAGGCAAATAATGAAATGATGGCAGAAATCAAGGAGTTCTGTGAAACCGATGAGAACAAAGATAGGACATACCAGAATCTCTGAGAAAAAGGTACAGCAGTTTTAGGAGGTAAATTTATAGCACTAAGTGCATACATCCAGAAGTTAGAAATATCTTACATTAACAACTTAACCTTACAACTGAAGAAATTAGAGCAGCAAGAACAAATCAACCCCAAAGTAAATAGATCAACAATCCAGTTGTCTTTTTTTTTAATTAATAAGTTAGATGGCGTGCTAACTAGAATAATGAAGAAGAAAAGAGAGATCCAAATAAAAACTATTATAAAGATGAAGAGAATGTTACCACTGAACCCACAATAATTAACTATCAGAAACTACTCTACTACAAACACCTCTATGCATATAAATGAGAAAACCTAGAAGAGGTAGATAAATTTCAAACACATACACTCTTCCAAGCCTGAACCAGGAAGAAATTGATTCAGTGAACAGATCAATAATGAGCTCAGAAATCGAATCAGTAATTAAAAAGTCTACCAACCAAAAAAACCCCAAGACATGATGGATTCACAGTGAAATTCTATCAGATGTACAAAGAAGACATTGTACAATTTCTGCTGAAACTATCCTAAAAAACTGAGAAGAGACTCCTCCCGCTATTTATTCTATGAGACTGGTATCATCCTGATACTAACACCTGGCACACACACACACACACACACACACACACACACACACACACACACACACAAATGAAAACTTCAAGCCAATATCCTTGATGAACATTGATGCACGAATCCTCAACAAAATACTGGCAAACATAATCCAACAGTACATCAAAAAGCTAATCCATAATTATCAAGGAGGCTTATTCCTAAAATGCAAGCTTGGTTCAATGTATGCAAATCAATAAATGTGATTGATCACATAAACAGAACAAAAGACAAAAACTGTTTTATTATCTCAAAAGACGCAAAAGAAAAAGGTCTTTTGATAGAATTCCACACCCCTTCATGTTAAAAACTCAACATGAAGGAATGTACCCTAAAGTAATAATAGCTACCTATGTCATACTGAATGAGCAAAAGCTAGAACAGCATTCTCCTTGAAAACTGGCACAAGACAAGAAGGCCCTTTCTCACCACTCCTATTCAACACAGTATTGGAAATTCTAGCCAAAGTAGTCAAGAGAAAGAAATAAAGGGCATCCAAATAAGAAGAGAGGAAGTCAAACTATCTCTGTATGTAGATGATATTATTCTACCTTTAGAAAACCCAATAGTCTTGGCTCAAAAGGTGAAAGATCTCTACGGTGAAAACTACAAGACACTGCATCTGACAAAGTTCTAATATCCAGTATCTGTAAGGAATTTAAACCAATTTACAAGAGAAAAAACAACCCCCTTAAAAAGTGGTAAAAGGACATGAACAGACATTTCTCAAAAGAGGGCACACATGCAGCCAAAAAGCATATGAAAAAAGTTCATTATTATCTGTCATTACAGAAATGCAAATCAAACCCACAATGAGATACCATCTCACACCAGTAGGAATTAGTTATGTAAAAATAACAGATACTGGCAAGGTGGCAGAAAAAAGGGAACACTTGTATACCGTTGATGGGAGTGTCAATTAGTTTCAACATTGTAGAAAGCAGTATGATGATTCCTTAAAGAGCTAAAAGCAGAACTATCATTTTAACCATCAGCCCCATTGCTGGGTATAAACCCAGATGAAAGTAAGCAACTGTGCCGTGAAGACACATACACACGAATGATCATTGCTGTACTATTCACCATAGCAAACACATGGAGTCAGCCTAAATGCCCAGCAAAGACAGATTGGGTAAAGAAAATGTGATACATACACACCGTGGAATACTACTCAGCCATAACAAAGAACAAGAGCACACCTTTTTTTTTTTGACAGAGACTCACTCTCACCCAGGCTGGAGGGCAGTGGCACTATCTCAGCTCACGGCAACCTCTGCCACCTGGGTTCAAGTGATTCTCCTGCCTCAGCCTCCTGAGTACCTGGAATACTGGCGCGTGCCCCCATGCCCAGATAATTTTTTGTATTTTTAGTAGAGATGGGGTTTCACTGTGTTAGTCAGGAGGGTCTCAATCTCTTGACCTTGCGGTCTGCCTGCCTCAGCCTCCCAAAGTGCTGGGATTACAGGCGTGAGCCACCACATCTGGCCAAGATCATATCATTCATGGGAACAAGGATGGAGCTGGAGGCTACTATCCTTAGCAAACTAATGCAGGAAGAGAAAGCCAAATATCACATGTTCTCACTTACAACTGGGAGCTAAATTATGAGAACTCATTAACAAAAAGAAGGGAACAAGAGACACTGGGGTCTACTGGAGAGTGGGAGAAAGGAGAGGAGCAGAAAAGATAGCTATTGAGTACTGGGCTGAATAACTGGTCGAAGAAACAATTTGTACAGCAAAATCCTATGATATGAGCTTACTTGTGTAATAAACCTTCGCATGTACCCCCAAATCTGAAATAAAAGTTTAAATATAGATATTATATATAATAGATGTATTATAGATATATGGATGTGTTATCTATTGAATGTGTCTATTATATATAGGAATGTAAAACAAATATTTGTTATATATTTCTATAAATAAATACATACTATATAAATTTATTTTATATTATACATGTTAAATATAAAGTAAATAAAAAAGATGTATATAATTTCTATTTCCTAATCTCACTGTCTTTCACAAATTATATCACATCTGCTTGGATTATCTGAGAATTGTAGTTTAATACTGCGAATAATATGCTACTTATCCTAGTATCTTTATATTAATCAGAGTCAAAGCCATAAATTAGAAGTGATGAAACACTTATGTGGAATATTTGAGGGGGGATAAAATGAATATTTTTCTTCTATACTGCATTTAAATAAATATCCCTTGATTTAGATTTCTTCTAATGCCTACAGTAAATTCAAATATTAAGGTTTTCATAATTCAAAACATGTTATAATCTCAATATGAATTAAATTAGGCTATAGGAAACCTTATATTTGTTTTCCAGGAACTTAAATTTTAAATAAGGCAATACTAGAAATCATTCAGTTTTTGTTTAATTTATTTGAATTTTTCTCCTAAGATTTAAGAAGATTGTTATCTATATTTAATTTCTGGAAGAACATTTTTATAAGAAATGAATTTAAGAACCTATTGATAATATAGGATTTAATTAAGGAATTATTTTATTAATTTAAGAAATAATTTTAAGATAATCAGTGTGGTTTGTAGTAATGTCATAGGATTGTCTAAGAATTGTATACATTTAAGGTGAAAGAGTAATTAATTAGTTATCTCTATTTATTTAAATATGTGCATTAATTTCAAGATACTGGAATAAATGAAGTCATAATAGTTGCTAGTTGTTTTTAAAGTAATTTTAATTTTATTCCCAACAAATTACTTAATATTTTATAGTTAACAAAGAAGTAATTATGCATATCCAATATGTAAAAGTTAGATTGAGGACTCTAATAAAAATGAAAATAATCATCAATATATAATCAAAAAACTTTTACAAAAAAAAAAGTGAGGTTAAATTAAGCTCAAAAGTTCTCATTTTGAACCTCTAAATATGTTATTCTGAACCAGTGAATCCTTTATTCAAGCACTATTTTAATTATGAAGAAATCAATGCATTCCTATGTAGAGGCAATATAACTGGTCCTAAAGAGGTTTTAGCTCAGCTTTTTGGTGTGATACAATCACCATTAATACAGCTCTTTACAATTAATAGAGACTTAAGCAAAACTGTTTTAACAGGAATATCCTATGCCCAGTTAAGCAATGGTATTTGTTTTAATGTGTCGGATTTCTCCCTAAGGATTTGCATTTTAGAGAAAGGGCCCAAGTCAATCATTACATATGATTTCTTGGATCCTTGTTTACTCTATTTTTTACGTGATTCCCCTTGTACAGTGGTAGAGTCCACTGATTCCTTTGAAAATGTGTTCCTTGGTTATTCCTATTAAATATGAAAAGCAGATATCTCAAGATAATATTGGTCTTATTTAATGTAAGTTTACATCAAATAGTCAGGGTCAAGGGATACTAATCCATAGTATGTCTTTCACTCTGTGTGTTTCTAAAATACATGAGTCAAGGCATAGGTCAGGAAGTCCGGGAAAAGTGAACTTTCTTTATATGATGTCAAGGTTATTCTGCTGTGAACTGGCCTGGGTCAATATTTATACACTACAAATAGATAACAGGAGTAGACTAATAGATAACAGGAGTAGCCTGTGTTTAGTGTTGCAATTCTCTGCTATCCCTTCCAGATATTAATGAATAAAATTTTAAGACTCTTTCATTATGCTGATACTTATTATAAACATATGTATTTCTTTAGTAAGAGGGTATAAAATACTACACATGTAATTTTTCTGGAGGCTTAATTAAAAACAAAAACAAAAAATCTTAACCCTCAAAAAGTCACCAAAAACTACTCTGTTATTACACCTACTCTGATCATAATGAAACAATCCATTCTAAAGGGGAAATGTTTTCTAGGAGCAGAATTGTTTTATATCAAAAATTAATACCAACCCGCCAGAATACCTTGATTCAATGGTGGACATACAGCTAAGTAATCAGGTGTCAGCTCTAAAGTTACATGCTATAGTGCTTGCAAAATGCTTAAGATCAGCTCATTCTCAGCAAAAGATGGTTTCTAAATATCTAGACCAATTTAGCTATAGTACTGATCACAACAAAAAGATCTGATTTTTATAGCCTATGTTGTATTTAGCAAATCACTAATTTTATAATTTGATAATTCATTAATTATGCTTAGCAAACCCTGGAATATCAAATAAAAATGTCATTAAAATATAAACAAAGATTACGAAGTAGTCACATCTCAAGGAAGAGCTTTCTGCTAAGTATGTTGGCAGACAGTCCTAGCATATAGACTTACCTAACACAAACATGGGGACACATAACACCCGCAACAAAGACATAGCTGTATAATTAAATATTTGATCACCTGTGATCCACCCAAAATGCATCACAAGTGAGATCCTGTTTTGTTTTGTTTTTCATTTGACCTACGTGAGGAAAAATCTGTCCTGGGAAGTGTCCATTGAATATTAGTTGGTACATTTCAAATACAGGATTTAATACATTAGGAAAAAGCATATACTCCAGATATGTTGAGTTTGGAAAATAACTTATTTCTCATTTTAAAATGAGGAAATTATAAGGCTTGTTAGTTAAAATTAAGAGTACATGACTTAAGCAAAAGTGAACCTAATGTATGCATTTGAGGCATTTGAGGTTAAAAAATATATCTAGATCATAAGGGTACCATGGACAGTTCCTTCATGGACAGTATTTTTCTCCGTATTTTTATCAGAGGCAAAGGTAGAACCCATAGTAAATGGAGCAGGGGAATTCACATTTTGGAGAAAGAGAAGTGAAAACCTGGGTTTCTTTCTGTTAAACTGCTATTAAAATTTGTATGTTTAAGGAGGCAACCAGTAATGAATATTCTAAACACTTGGAGAGAATACACAAATGCCAATGTTCTCTGTCATTATAGAAATTAAGCATGCCTTTTGTCATCTGCATGAGTCACAATAGGAACAGGAAGAGAAGAAATTCCTCAATAAGGCAAATATATAACACCCTTTCTAAAAACTGAAGATATATTTAAGAAACTAACATTGCAAAGGGATTGCAGTGCCCTGGCAACCTTACCTGACCTTGTCAATGGCCATGCATTTTTACCTTAAATAACATATTTAGAATCTTTCAGACTCAATTTCCATTTAGGTCAGATTATGAGACAGAAGAGCATGGGTGTATACAAGGTCACTGAGATTCTAGTATTCTTTGATTGTCCTTATCTTCCATTTAAAACTATTTCCCCCCAAAACTTTGAATTAGCTGTAGATTGCCATCAATGGCTGAAATCCGGAGAAAAAGTTAAGCCTAGAAGGCTGGAATTTCTTGATAGCTTTGAACGAGTTTACTTCTTGGAGACTTGTATTTCCAGAAACATACAGCAGAACACTATTGTGCTTTAGGTCCCGCTTTAAAGCAAGATAAGGCTTTGCTACTCAAGGAAGGCAGGAAAATAAAACATGGAGTTAGGCGATTTTTCTTATCAAACACTGTTCATATCCTCAGTGACAAATGTAGTTTTTAAGTGGTAGTACTTTAAAGTAACTGGTTTCTTTTTTAATGATTGCAGTGTGTGTCTTATTTTTATGTTTGAGTACCTGTAAATTATAAAGTTGTGTTTATTACAAATTAGCATTAATATTTTAGATCATTAAGGAATATAATGTATCAGAATCTACTATTGTGAAATACCCCTAATTTGACCTGTTATTGCAGTTAATTTTTGACCTATGCTGTTTTTAACTTTCATCTAGAGGGATTCAGAGCAATTGTCTTCAGAAAGCTCTGGTTATTTGGAAGGTTGAATTAAAGGGAACTGACAGTCGGAAGTTGGCCATTGCTACTTTTTCCTTAACTTTCTGTAATGAACATAATTTTAGCTCTTCCTTTACTTCTCCCTAACTGTACATTTGTGTGTTAGGAATGGGACTGGAAGACCTGGAGAATGCATAATATTATATTCTATGTATAGTACACTATATTAAAAATGCATTCTCTTGCAAACTGAAATGATCCTCTTGTCCATGTAGTATATTTATATTTAAGGATACAATCTAGGCAGGTACAAATAATTAATAAGAAATGGAATGAAATTCTAAATAAATGAAAATTTAGGAGTAGGACAACTGCAATTCAGAACACAGTTATGTATTTATACTTCATTTGACATTATAAGACATGAGTTATTTAATCACACATGATACATAAATGTATGCTTACATGATATGTTTAAACAGGACAGAATATTTTGAATTTTGTAATTAAGCCTACACATATACAAATTTCAAATATTTATCCCTGTCAATATGCTAATATTATTAAAACATCATTGTAATATCATTCATCCATGAATATCACAACATACTATTATATTTTTAAAAATTGTCTTTTGTATTCCGAATAGTTTTAGTGATCCAGAAGCAACCATAGAATTTATGTTTAGAGATAAAAATATAGTTTTTGAATTTAGGAAAATATTTATAAACTTTGAAGATAAATGAAGAGATGTCATTTGTAATTATAACTCTGGTTTTAGAAATTTTAAATACTTTTATTCTGTAAAGACAATCATTAACATAATAAGCTAAATTTTCATTTAGTTTTGATAGGAAAATAATGTTACAAATACTATGCATATTGTAATTGAATTTTAGTATTAAATACTTTGTAGAAGTCATGAAAGAAAACAATTATGATACTGTTTCTGGTTATAGGTTAGTAAAAAATTTGACCCTACTTTCTAAGTTTCAATGTTAATTTTTATATAATATACATATTAATAGGAAAAATTATTCAAATATCTAGGTCTAATATTAAAGTTAAAATATAATTTTTAACACTGGAAATGAACTCTATGATTCTACTCAGTGAATTGCTTCAAATATCAAATTATTATTACTTCACATATTTCAATATCAAATCATTTTATAAGAGTGAGGAACTATTTAATTACGAATTCCAACATTGTTAGGAATATTATTAACATTTCATAATGCAGCATCTTTATTTTGGACTAACTATATATGTATATATTAGTATTGACTATAAAATGTCGAAATTAGACTCTTTTATGGAAATAACATTTTCTACTGTTATGCGGCACTACATCTAGCATATCACCCTATTTCAATCATTTAAAAATTTACAATTACAATATATTTCTCCCATAGATTAACTCTTATTATTACATAATAATGCATAGCAAATTATCTGTATAATGAAATGTGCTCTTACACAAATTATTACAGATTTTATATGTGTTGATTTATTTAAAAATGAGTGCATATCAATGTTCTCCTTAATATAGATGATCTGGATTCAGATTATTTCTCAGTTAATCAGTAATTTCACATGGACATAAGCAAACTTTTATTTTTATTCCAAAACAAAAATAATTTTTTAAACAATCTATGGGAAAAAATAATTGTATTTAATATTTGCAAATGAAGTTTGTAAAACCATCAGACAATATGAAAGCAATTAAAGTTCAAACTGTTTAGGTGAATTTTGAGAACTGTTATATATTATGAAAAATTACTTTTAAAAGTCAAAAACACATTATACTTATAATGACACATAAAACAAACATTTCTTCAATGTCTATTTAAAAGTAGGAAACTATCTCTATACATCAGTGAAAAACTCAGAAGCTTAAAACTAAAAGACACGAGGACATGAAAATAAAATTCACAGGAGATAAATCAATGAACAATAAAAAATGGAAATGTGAATTTAATGTATGAATTTAAACTAATTCACACCTCATAGAATTGTAAAGAATATTTAAAAAATGAAATGAAGATATTAATAGAATTCCAAATGCAATATTCATAATATATATAAAGATATATGGTAATATATGGTAATAGCATTTGTAGTTTATGAACACTATATTATCAACACTGTTAACCAGAATTGAAATATAATTGTTATAACTTTGATAGCATTTACTATTTTTATAATGCCATTACCAATCTCAAGAAAGCTAGCACACATTTAAACTTTCTTTCATTTACTTTTTACATTCTTGACATGAGAGTGATGTATTATATTACCTAAAAAGTTTTGTTTTGCTTGTACATTTGATAGTAATGATTTATTTATGCAGAATATATCACATTTTGAGTTATCCTCATATCTAGGATTTATAAAATTTTTCTTTTACTGTTATTTACATTTTTGAATATAAATTTCTATTTATATCAGTTTTAACCAGTATTTATATATATATATACATGTATATATATAAATACATGTTAAAAAAAACTTAAAAAAATGTTAAAAAAAGCATTTACAAGTTAAAAAAATGTTAAAAAAAAAACTGGTTTGGCTATACTATAAATTACTATATTTCCAATATTTCTTCTTTTCATTTATATTTAACTTGAAGAAATATAAATTTATCCATGTTGATGCCTTCTGTCATAATGTATAATTTTGAGTCAATGAATATGTTAATTTTCAATTCACTTGTGCATTATTAGGGCTAACTTTTTAACCTCTAACATGTGATAAGGGATTAAGTTTCATGATGAGAAATATATTATGTCTCAAAAGTTTAATCTCCTATGCTGAACTTTTTTTTATTCAAGACAGCTAGGAAAAGTCTATATTCTTTCTGTGAGTTGGCCATCATTTGCATTACATGAGTAGATAAACATAAATCTGGAAGAATGTACAAATCAATTAACTAAACAAATCATGCATGTAAATTCTAAATGCTAAAAATTCATTCCTCCAAAAACCTTAGGTTTGCTGACATTATAATAATTCTTATATAATTTATTTTTATTATAACCTTTAAACCAAAGTTGATTTTAGTTTCAAAGGAGATAAATGTGAGAATTCTGATTCACAATTATTTTTCAGCTTTTAAAAATGAAAAGTATATACTTTTTTAGATCAGTGTTCATACTAAGACATAGCTCAAACTTCTAAAACATAAGATAAATCATTCTAAAATAATAACATACAAATGGAATATGTAGTTATTTTACCCTTATGCTTCTCAAGTATAGGAATTAAAATACAAAACTTTATCAAACATCAATGTGTTTGAAATTACTTAATACACATAGAATGATTGCCAATAAAAAGATAGTGAAACTGGCCCAATACTCTCATAGACTTCTCTTTTGGACAAACATAGAAATTTATCCTTCTGCTGTCAAAGCTTAAAGCTTGCATTTGTTTTATCTGAGTTCCTTCCTCAGGAGAGGACCTTCAAGACTCTTGAAAAAAATATCAAAGAACTAAAACTCACTAGATTATGGCCCCAGAGTTCTCCTTGCCCCTCCCTGGTTCTTGTTTTCTTACACATTGTTGAATTTTTTCCTGCTGCATAAGCCCCTAGTTTTAGGCTGTGAGGGAGATGATTTCAGACTAGCTCCTACCTCCTTGGCTGCAGCACTGGATTAAAACTTTCTTCCTTGGCAAAACTTGTCCTCTCAGTGATTGGCTTTCCGAGTAGCCAGCACCAGGCCCCCAGGACCTAGACCATACCCCTGGTGTTTCAGTAACAATAGAGTTTGGCTATTTAAATCTTTATAATACAACAAATATTTAAAACATTATTGAGACTTCACTTAAGCATTTTCTTATTCTGATTATCCCAACCAAGACTGAGTAGAGTATCATACACTCTATAAATCAAGGCCTTGAATATGTAATTTTTTTTCTGAACTCTTCTTAAGGTAGTTAGTCAGCAATTAGCAAGTGGCCTCTGCCTCCAGCTGATGTTCAGGGGTTGTTAAATGGTCAAGAATCTAGTAAGTTGCTAGTACAATTTTCCAATGTGCTCCTGAGAATTTACTCTTCCACAGAACTGGGCCTTACGTTTCTGGATAATATAGTATTAGTTCCATGAATTTTTAATAAGCACAGCTTAATAATAAAGATATCTTATATTTGAGACTTCTTTCAGACAACATAGAAATAATAAGTTCTAATATTTTAAAGAGAGAAGTTTCTATAGGCATGCCATTCATATTATTCCATTTGGCCTTTGTACCATTTTATTGGAAGGCATGATTATAATTACTATTTCTCCTTAATTTTTCTTCAACATAATGATTAAATCAACAAATTTCAATAGGTGAGACTGATTTCCTCATCTTGTATCTCTATCGCCTCCTCTATGTTCTCTTGGGATTAACAAACTGATTTTACTTCCCACCGTACAATAGTGTTCATATTTTCTGCTGTCAGTGATGTTCAGCATTCACTGTTGAGAATCTCCAGAACAGTGGGGATCCTCATCTGAGAGACGAATCCCAGGGTAAACTCCAGGCTGAGAATCTCCAGAACAGTGGGGATCCTCATCTGAGAGACGAATCCCAGGGTAAACTCCAGGCTGAGAATCTCCAGAACAGTGGGGATCCTCATCTGAGAGACGAATCCCAGGGTAAACTCCAGGCTGAGAATCTCCAGAACTGTGGGGATCCTCATCTGAGAGATGAATCCCAGGGTAAACTCCAGGCTGAGTCTTCAGGTGAACATAAACCCTTAGGAGGCAGAAAAAGTAAACAGGCTTCTGAACCTATGCTCCACTTTCTGGAATAATTTCGATTTTGTTGTTCATATGCTTTTGGTATTATTTGCTATTTATTTGTAATGAGTTGTGCACACTTGCTTAATTTTTATGATCAAATCTCTGACATATGCACCTATTTTCACACATTTATGCTTAATTAACCCATACCTTAGCCTTCACACTTTCTACTCCTCTTCTCAAATCTACTTGTACCTGAGTGGCTCTTTTTTATATTGATTTAGCATGATACAAGCTATGCGATAATTTGTCAGCTGTTTTTATTAACTGCTAGATTGCATGGTTTCAGATATCATTGATATAACTTTTTCTTTTTCTGTTTTTTTTTTTTTTTGAGGTGGAGTCTTGCTCTGTTGCCAGGCTAGAGTGGCACCATCTTGGCTCATTGCAATCCCTGCCTCCCGGGTTCAAACCATTCTCTTGCCTCAGCCTCCCCAGTAGCTGGGATTGCAGGTGTGCCCCACCACATCCAGCTAATTTTTGTATTTTGTAAAACTACAAAATACAAAAATTAGAGAGAGGGTTTCACCGTGTTGGCCAGCATGGTCTTGATCTCCTAACCTCATGATCCACCCTCCCTGGCCTCCCAAAGTGCTGAGATTACAGACGTGAGCTACTGCACCCAGCTGATATCATTTTTAAATCAGTTTGCTAAGTAATTTAATTACTCCAGTTTTCAGAAGTAATTGTTGACCCAAACACAGCAAGTTTGCTGTAAGACCATAATCCACTGAGTTTTACATATTGGTGAAATCTTCTTTGTCGTTTCATTCATTCCCAGTGGATCTACTGCCTTTCTATTTAATTATATTCTGTCACATATTATTTTAAATGAATAAAGTATAAATAAAATATTTAGGTATTCATACCAGCATGAAAGGAAAATAAATCTTGCGTCTCCAGTCACTAAGCTAAAGGGAAAAATCAAGCCAGAAACTGCTTGACTTCCTCCCATTCCATTCAAAGTCACGCCTCTGCTCACCGAGATAAATGCATATCTGATTGCCTCCTTTGGAGAGGCTGATCAGAAACTCCAAATAATGTAACCATTTGTCTCTTTTTCACCCTTGACCTGGAAGCCCCCTCCCAGCTTCCAGTTGTCTTCCTTTCCGATCCAAACCAATGTTTGTCTTACATGTGTTGATTGACGTCTCATGTCTCCCTAAAATGTATAAAACCAAACTGTGCTCTGACCACCTTGGGCCTACATCATCAGGTCCTCCTGTGGCTGTGTCATGATGTGCATCCTCAACTTTGACAAAATCCACTTTCTAAATTAACTGTGACTTGTCTCAGCTTTTTGGGCTTTGCACTAGTATTCATATTTAGGAAGAAATTTAAGCTCTTTATCGTGGTGAATTATTAAATCATATATAGACATGTGTTAAAGGAACCACAAAAATTAATGTATCTCTTGAGAGAGACACATTGAGGCTACGCAAACGCACCATTTCTCCTTAAATTTTGCCCACAAGTTGTATTATTAACAATTGGTCTTGCCTGCAGCAATTGTCATGATGGCAGCCTAGTGGTGATTTTCTATTTCCAGTATTCATTCTACATTAATTATTTGGAATTGGTCTATAGGAAGATTATCCTTTATTCATATTCCCATTTTAAAATTTTCTGTAATATGTTACAAATGATTTGTTTACTGCTACCTACCTATTCAACTGTGCTTTTTCTCTGGTTGAAGATACAGTGAGATTTATTTTTATTTCTGATATTTATACTTTTTATTGTCAGAATTTCAATTTTCTTACTTATCAAGTATTAGTAAGTGCAATGATAGGAATAGCAGATTTAGTTTTACCTTTTGATCACAAATGCGTGTGAAACAGTACACATATTTCAATAAATAGGTAGATTCCAAAACACAGTGGGTCCAACTCCTACATTTTAATATGAAGATACATGCCTCAGCACAGTGATCTAACACATACTTTGATAAACAGGTAAAGGCAGTGGTACAGTAATCCAACACACACATTTTAGCAAATAGGTAGATCTTGAGAAACAGTGAACCTCAAAATACATTTAAATAAATTAAAAGATGCCAAGGCACTGGAACCAACTCACGCACATTTCAAAAAATACTGAAATTGCTTCAATATGGTTTCTTTAAAATGCAAATATGGCTGAGCATGGTGGCTCACGCCTGTAATCCCAGCACTTTGGGAGGCTGAAGAGGGCGAATTGTTTGAGGCCAGGAATTTGAGACCAGCCTGGCCAAATGTGGTGAAACCACTTCTCTACTAAAAATACAAAATTTAACCAGGAATAAAATAAAATGCAAATCTAATTTTAGGTGTATTTCCAGAATTCCTAAGTACAAAACAGAGCTTCCAATCTATATTCACATCAATAACTTGATAATGTTATTTTAATTACAGATAAATTTCATTACAAACTTAGACCTTACCAAACCCTGAGTTCTACCTAGTGATAGATTTGGTAATTCTCCATTTTATACGTAAGAATGCTGAGACAAAAAAACAATATTCCATGGGTTAAAGATAAACAGAGTAGAAAAATTAGTATTCAATTCCCCTGGTAGTCTGATCATGGAATCTTAGTTCCTAGCCACTATTTCTTATAATGAATAAATACTGAGTTTCTGCTAGATTTTGTATCATGTAGAAATGTGATTGTGGTCAAAAAGAAAACACAATAAAATTACACATGATATCTGTCTTCTTAGAATTCACATCCTATTTATAATTTTTCTGGAAAAGGCAAATTAACTTATTAAATAAAATATTACTATAAAGGACCAATGTAATATAAAAGGCATATTATTCCATGTGTACAATATAGAGTCAATGTACATTATTGTCAAGAAGATAACAGTGGGAAGATTATAGAATTTACCGATAAATGCAAAATATAAAGTATAATATAACAATAGTAAAAAGGGAAATTCAGATTGCTCCTATACTTGTTTTTAGGTATCAGTGTAACATATTTTTAAACCATTGTTTTGAAACCTTCTTTGGCATTTGTGGATATGTACAACTCACTCAATTTATAATCTAATAGTAAATTACTTCTCAAATTGTTTATCAAAGTTATATGAATTGTTGGGTGATCTAAATAATGTCCATTCCACCAAGGATAGGAACCACATTTACTGTAATATTTAACTTATATATTTTTCTCATGACTTTTAGATGCCAATAAAATTAGCATTCCAAAACATAAAAATGAAAACATCTTCTTGTAATACAAAAATTTATGCAATGGCATATGAAAAAGCACATGTATCTTACAATTTCTTTTCTTTTTCTTTTTTTTTAAATAGAGTTCTTAACTCGTTGCCCAGACTGGAGTGCAGTGGCATGATCTCGGCTTACTGCAACCTCTGCCTCCTGGCTCTCTCCTGCCTCAGTCTCCCAACTAGTTGGGACTACAGGTATGCATCAGCATGCCAGCTGAGTGTGTGTGTGCGTGTATGTGTGTGTGTGTATTTTTAGTAGAGATGGGGTTTCACCATATTAGCCAAGCTGGTCTCGAACTCCTGACTTCAAGTGATCTGCCTGCCTCAGCCTCCAAAAGTGCTGGGGTTACAGATGTGAGCCACAACGGCCGACCAATATGTTACAATTTCTAAATTATGCTTTCCCCAAGTTTTCCAGGTGAAAAAAGTTTTATACAATGTGTCATACTTTTTATATTCACTCAACATACAGTAAGAATCTCCTATTAATCCATAATATTAACAAGAAAATAATTCCATAATATAAAGTGGTAATCCTATATTGTTCTAACCAAAAATTTAATTTTGAGTATTTAAGAGTAACTTCCAGCTTTTATTAACACTAATGGAATGGAAGAATATTGAAATTCATGAAGCTGCTCTTTAGGATTATTTTTTTGGGCTAGATTCCCAGCAATCTAATTGTAAGAGCTGAGTGTGAACATTGACATATTGAAATAGAATGATTTTCAGATTATGCAGAATGCTCCTGGAGGTACCGCACATATAATATTAATAAGAAAGACAAGGTTTATAATTGTAGTGTTTTGCAATTTCAAATATGGAACTGCTTTATGAAAGAAATTATATATTTAAAAATTATATTTTATTTCTATACTTTCTTGGGTCTGATTATAGTACACAGTAAGAATTAAGAAATTTTGACTTATTTTAGCATTTGCAAGAGCAGTTCATTCAAAGGAGAACCATTCATCATTATTGTAATGTGCAGTAATGAAATGAATACCCAATCAGTTTCCTGTCACTGTGCCTCTTGAATTGCTCTTTCTCATACCACATCCAAGTTTAGGTTGGAAAGGATTTGGAAGCCCAATAATTTTATACTCAAAATTTACACTTAAAAAAATAGATCATAGTTATATGAGCTATTTCCTTGTGTACTGAGTGACAAGAAATAGAAAATATTCCAGATATATAAACCAGAAATGAAGTTAATGTAGGGAGATAAAGGTCTTAGATAATCAACATATGATAGGAGTGAGAATCCAGGTCCGCAACTGGAATTAAAGATTTTAAGAACAGTTGTCATTGCTCTCAGCGAGGTATCCATGCTTCAGCTGCTGCTTGGAGCTGAACTAGCAGCTGGCAGTTGAAATGCTGGCTTGATTGCCAGAAAAGCACAACAGGAGATGGCCCCACCTCTTCTTAAGCTTTCCTCTGAATATCATGCAAATGCTTTTTACTTTAAAATGTAACTCCCATCCAAATGCAATCACAAGAAAGTAGGGAACAATGAGTTTGAAGCTTTCAGGTCTCTGCAGTTCAGGAAGTCATGGTAGGAAAGATAAGGACTAACACTGAGAACCAATGAACCATATCTTAGACTGTGTCCCCACTGGACTTCTATACAGCATATTATATAGACATTAAAAACCCAACAATAAGAGAGGTACTGTTTCCGTCTAGTATATTTCTCTTATTCCTAGGGTTTGTGTGTGCGTACACACACACACACAGACACACACACACATATTAAATATCTTCCGGAGAGTTAATCTAATATCCTTTTAGTCACTAGTTATCCATGAATGATCGTTATTATTGTAATTCAGTTCTAGTGTCAATCTGACACCTTATAATCTAGGAGTAAATAAGTACAGTACAGACCTCTAGCACACAATCTTTGAATAAGCTATTACGGGAGGGCAGCAGGAAGGCGGATAACTGAGGCTGCAGTCTTAGTTCTCTTTGGCCATAGTTAATATTTTGAGCTTTGTTCATCTTCTACACTTCTTTGTTCGATTAGTTTTTCAGCTGGCCAAAGTTGTTTATTTTTGGGGTAGGGGAAACCAGAATCTCTATTCCTAAGATGTCAGAATTTTATGGAGCTTATACCTGTATTAGAGTTCTTTAATCAGTCATTGTATCTCTACCGTGAGGCATAATAGTTATTAGGAAGTGCATTTGATTAACGGTGTTGTCTAGCTACCTTGCAGAAGAAATTCAAAATAAAATGCATTTGAAAAAATTGGAATAAAAAGTATATTATTTTAAATTTGTCATATAAGGCTGGGCATGGTCTCTTAGGCCTATCATCCAAGCATTCTGGGAAGGCAAAGCGGGTGGATCACTTGAGGTCAGGAGTTTAAGAGCAGCCTGGCCAACATGGTGCAACCCCGTCCCTACTGAAAATACAAAAATTAGCTGAGTGTGGTGGTGTGCACCTGTAATTCCAGCTACTCAGGAGGCTGAGGCAGGAGAACCTGTTAAACACAGGAAGCAGAGGTTGCAGAGAGCCAAGACGGCACCACTGCACACCAGCCTGGGTGACGGGGTGAGACTCCAAAGTGCTGTAATCATTCACATTTTGAAACAAAACGGATTTTGCTTAGGGTATAGAGAGTTGTGAGAACTCTCCTGCACAAACAGCATGAACAAGACATCTCAGAGCGTATTTGACAAAGAATCTAAAATCCAAACACTGACAAGTCTATCTTTGGGGAGCAGGGACCCAGACTGGCTTTCATTCTTGAACGAATAGCAGGAGGTATTGGGAACTGCCATAGATGAAAGAAATAACATTGATGAAATTTGCCAAATTTTAAAACCCTGTGAATGGCCTGGTATGACACTTCGACACATAAGGAATCTGCAGTCACACAAGCTTCCACATAGATCTCATGAGAATAAAAGCGTAGCAGGAGACTAAAAGGGTCTTTCTTTGAGGAAAAAGTGCTGAAGTCTGAGGGTGTAGCAGGATAACCTAGAGAAATTCTCTAGGCACTTAAAGCTGAGTTGGAATAAGATGGGAGGCGAAAGCTGGGAGAGTCCCAGTAAATGAAGGCCGAATAAGCCTGCCAACATCTCTGCTAGAAAGGCAACTGAGAGAGATCTGAAACATTCTGCATCACCTACTGATAAAATATGGTCAGGGAAGCCGAAAAATATCTATCCACTAAGGATTAAGCTCAGAGCATCCACTGAAGTCTACCTGCAGAAGGAAACAAAGAAACCACAAGCATTGTGGGCAGTCGTTGTATACTGAGCAGCAGCAGTGTTGAGTAGGGCGGAGAGGTGGGCTAAAGGAATAAGCCAAGGGCCTGCTGAAGTTAGAATTCAGGGCAAGAATCTGCAAAGTCGTAAGTTCCACTACAGGGCAGATTCCGCTTCCACCAACTACAAAGCCCAACCCATCGCTACACTAGGTTAACTTAGCAAACAATGCTCATGGCCTGACAGAGGAGAGCCATGGCCTTGCATGGGCATAAATACTATCATGTATAATATTTTGATTTTCTTTGCTTCAATCTCCATTGTTCTGTTACAAAATACTGAATTTAAACCAAACGTTCCAAAATATATGAAAAAAATTATTAAAGTAGGCATAGTATTAAGAGAGGAGTCAGTGGAGCAGGATATACATATATAGATTTATATTTATACATAATATATATAATGTTTAGTATATGTGTTTTAGAACTAACATATATATGTGTATGTATAATTAAATAGTGTATGTAATTGGTGCAAAAAGTAAACCACAAATGTGCACAGAAAAATTCAGCAGGGAGTAAGAAATAAATAAGCCAACATGAAATGCTTAAAAAATACTTTATCAGAGGTAAAAAAGAAATTTTGTTGGGATTATCATCAGACCAAAAACATACAAAGAAAAGAATCAGTACAACTGAAAACTGATGAGTAGAAATTATTTCAATTAATAGCAAATAAAATTTTAAAAAATCAATGAAAACTTTGAGGAGAAAAATAAATGCAAAAGAGAAACTAAAGGCAATGAAAAATTGTCTAATATATGTGTAACTGAAGTACCAGAGACGAAGAAAGAGAAAATGGAGCAGAATAAATGGTTAAAGAGAAAATGTTCAATAATTTCCCCAAATTAAAAGCATAACCCGTACATCCTAGTATCTTAGCAAACCAAAAGAAGAATAATTACAACACACACACACACACACACACACACACACGCACACATACAGCCCTACGCATATCCTCATCAAACTAACTAAAAACCAACCAATATAAAGAAAAATATTTTAAAGAAACCAGCAAGAATACATGAATAATATTCAGAAGGCAATAATAATGATGAATAAATTTTTAAAAACCTGCAGAGGTAACAAACAAAACTGGACGTCAGAAGGCAATGGTAAAATATGTTTGAAGTATTGAGAGAAGATTAAAAATATTAACTTAGAATTCTAAAGCCAGAAAAAAGTATTCTTCAAACCTATACCTAAATAGAAATGCTATAGAAAAACAAGTAGCAGAGAATGTATTTATGGCTAACAACACAAGAAATACTAATAGCAGCTCTATAAACAAAGGGAAATACTGCTAGATCATGTTGCAGAATGAAATTATTTTCAGAAAAAAATAACCATGTGTAATTTTGCTGTCTCTCTCTGAGATACACACACTTCTCACACTTATAATTACTTCAAGTATGTTCAGTAAATATAATTAAATTGTTTCAAAGTCTGTACTCATTACTTGATATAAAAATAAATAGCTATGTATTTATTCATGGGTTAGTATCCATACTTGTATTTTCCAGGTCTATCTGTTGCATAGTCACATACATGGCAATGTGGTTTGCTGCCTCCATCACTCTGTCATGTATATCTGGCATTTCCCCCCATGTTATCCCTCCCCAACCTCCCCACTCCCCACTGTCCCTCCCCAGTCCCTCCAACAGACCCCAGTGTGTGATGCTCCCCTCCCTGTGTCCATGTGTTCTCACTGTTTAACACTCGCCTTTGAGTGAGAACATGCGGTGTTTGATTTTCTGTTCTTGTGTCAGTTTGCTGAGAATGATGGTTTCCAGGTTCATCCATGTCCCTACAAAGAACACAAACTCATCATTTTTGATGGCTGCATAGTATTCCATGGTGTATATGTGCCACATTTTCTTAATCCAGTCTATCATTGATGGGCATTTGGGTTGGTTCCAGGTCTTTGCTATTGTAAACAATGCCACAATGAAGATATGTGTGCATGTGTCTTTATGATAGAACGATTTATAATCCTTTAGATATATACCCAGTAATGGGATTGCTGGGTCGAATGGAATGTCTATTTCCAGGTCCTTGAGGAATCACCACACTGTCTTCCACAATGGCTGAACTAATTTACACTCCCACCAACAGTGTAAAATGTTCCTATTTCTCCACATCCTCTCCAGCATCTGTTGTCTCCAGATTTTTTAATGATCGCCATTCTAACTGATGTGAGATGGTATCTCAATGTGGTTTTGATTTGCATTTCTCTAATGACCAGTGATGATGAGCATTCGTTCATATGTTTGTTGGCTTCGTATATGTCTTCTTTTTTAAAATGTCTGTTCATATTCTTCGCTCACATTAATTTTTAATGTGTTTTCATTTGATTTTTGTATCAGGGTAATACTGGCCTTGTTGGGTGAGTTAAGAAAGGATATTTTCTTTCTCTGTTTCTGGAACAGTTTGAGTGGGATTGGTATTAGTTCTCTTTAAATATTTGGTAGAATTCAGCAGTGATTCCTTTGGGTCCTGGCCATTTGTTTACTGGGAGACTTTTTATTATTGCTTCTATCTTATTAGTTGTTGTTGATCTGTTTGGATTTCTTCATGGATCTATTTTGGTAGGTTGTATGTGTCTATAAACTAATCCATTTTTCTAAATTTTCCAATTTATTGGCATGTAGTTACTCATAGTAGCCACTAATGTTTCTTAGAATTTCTGTGGTATTGGTTGTAATGTCTCCTTTTCCTTTTTTCATCTCCAATTTTGTTTATTTGGGTCTTCATTCCTTTATCTTAGTTAGCCTAGCTAAAGATTTTTCAATTTTATTTATCTTTTCAAAAAACTTTTTCATGTCAATGAATCTTTTTCTTGTTTTCTTTTGGGTTTGATTTGCTCTTTCTTTTACATTTCTTTAAATGCATTATTAGATTATTTATTGGAAGTTTTTGTTCTTTTTTGACATAGGCACTTATAGCAATAGATTTCCCTCTTAGTACTGCTTTCACTCTGAAAGTGGGGTATAGAGGATTCCAGCTAGTATGGTTTTGGGGCTTTTCTCTCTTTATCTCTAATAATAATTACATTATATATCTGGGAGCTCCAGTATTGGGTGCATACTTATTTACAATTGTTAAATTCTGTTGTTTAACTGACCCTATTTTCCATCCTATAGAGAACTTCTTTGTCTCTTCTTATACTTTATGTCTTTTAATCGACTTTGTCGGACTAAAGTGTTTAGTTTCCATTGGCATGGAATATTTTTGTCCATCCCTTTATTTTCAGTCTATATCTATCTTCATAGCTGAGACATGGTTCCTGTAGGCAACAGATCATTGGCTCTTGTTGTTTCATCCATCCAGCCAGTCTGTTCCTTTTGATTGGAGAGTTTAGTCCATTATATTCAATGTTACTATTGATAGTAGATATTCACTCCTGCCATTTTGTTACTTACTTTCTGATTGTTCTGCAGTTTTCTCTTCCTTTTTTTCTTTTCTTCTTGTTTAACTTTTAGTGAAGGTGATTTCCTCTGGTCATATGCTTTACTTTCTTCCCCTCTATTTTTTTGTGTTTCCATTGTATGTATTTCAATTTGAGATTACCATGAGGCTTGCAAATAATATCTTATAACTTATTATTTTAATCTGGTGTCAATTGAACTCTAATGACATAAACACAGAAACAAGGCAAAATAAAGCTAATTAAAATACTACACTTTGACTTCATCTCCCTGCTTTTTACCTTTTGGTTGTTTTTCTTTATATCTAATTGTACTGCCATGTCCTAAATAGTTGTTGCAGTTATTATTTTTTATTGTTTTATCATTTATTCTTTCTATGTAAGTGGAGAAGTTTATAGAAGACAATTATGGTTTTGTAATATTCTGTGTTTATCTGTGTTCTTTCTATTACCAGTGAGTGAGTTTTAGACCTTCAGATGATTTATTACTGCTCACCAACATTCTTATTTTCTCAGATTAAAGAACTTTCTTTATCATCTCTAGTAGGACAGATCTGGTGTTGATAAAAATCAGCTTTTGTTTGTTGGGAAGATTTTTATTTCTCCTTCATGCTTAAATGATACTTTCGCTGGATATACTATTTAGGGTAGATTTTTTTTTCTTTAGAAATTTAAATATGTTATGCCACTCTCTCCTGGCCTGCAATGTTTTAACTGAAACGTTTGCTGCCAAAAGTATTGAAGCTCCATTTAATGTTATTTTTTTCTTTTCTCTTGTCTTTATTGTTCTTTATCTTTTACCTTTGGAGATTTGACTATTAAGGGCCTTGAGGTAGGCTGCTTTGGAGGTAGGCTCTACCTCCTTTTTAAGGTCAATTAACTCTTAGATTTGCTCTTTCAAGCCTGTTTTCTAGAGCATATATTTGTACTTCATTGCTTTTTATTCTTTTTTCTTTTGTCTCCTCTGACTGTTTATTTTCAAATAGCCTGTCTTCAACATTAATTCTTTCTTCTGCTTCATTAATTCTTCTATTAAGAGACTCTGGCTCATTCTTCATTGTATCAGTTGCATTTTTTAACTCTAGTATCTCTTCATTCTTTTTAATTATTTCCATCTCTTAAATTTATTTATTTTCTTGAATTTCTTTGAGTTTTCTCAAAACAACTATTTTGAATTCTCTGAAAGGTCATGTATCTTTGATTCTTTAGGATTTATACCTGATTCCTTAGTTTATTTGGTGAGGTTGTGTTTTCCTAGATGATGTTGATGTTTGTAGATATTCTTTAGTGTCTTGACACTGAACAGTTAGATATATCTTGTCATTTTTTTCAGATGGGGGTTGTTTAGTATGTCCTCCTTTGGAAGACTTTCCAGGTATTTGAAGAGATTTGGCCCCCAAACCCAATAATATTATATAGTTTTTGCAGACTTTTAAAGGTACTGTCTTGTTGATGTTGGATAAAATCTAGAAGAAATTTCTGGATTACTGGGCAAATATTTTTTTTTCTTTACTTTCTCCCTAACAAATGGAGTCTCTCCTCTTCTCCTCTCCTCTTTTTTTTTCCCTCTCTCTCCTGAACCATGTGAAACTAGGGGTGTGGTGATGTAAGCACCCCTGTGGCAACCACCACTTGAACTGCACTGGGTTGGAACTGAAGATACTACAATGCTAGGCCTTGCCCAAAGCCCTTTCCTTCAGGGTTGCAAGTTTCCCCAGGAGTCATAGTCCTTGTGTCCTAGACTCCCTTTCAAGTTTACCTAGGACCCCAGAACACGTCAGCCCACAGTGGTGAGGCTTGCCAAGAAAATGAAGTTCTGGCCAGGCATGGTGGTTCATGCCTACAATTCCAGCACGTTGGGAGGTTGAGGCATAAGGATCACTTGAGGCTAGGAGTGAGACCAGGCCAACATGATGAAACCCCATCTCTACTAAAAATACAAAAATTTTCTTGACATGGTGGCATGCACTTGTAGTACAAGCTACTTGGGAGGCTGAGGCATGAGAACCACTTGAACCCTTGAGGTGGAGAGTACAGTGATCCAAGATCATGCCATTGCACTCCATTCTGGGTTCCAGAGCAAGCTGTTGAAAGAAAGAGAGAAAAGGAAAGAAAGAAAGAAAGAAAGAAAGAAAGAAAGAAAGAAAGAAAGAAAGAAAAAGAGAGACGAAGGAAGGAAGGAAAAAAGGAAGGAAGGGAGGGGGGAGGGAGGGAAGGAAGGAAGAAAAGAAAGAGACAGAGAAAGAAAGAGACAGAAAGAAAGAAAAAAAGAAAGAAAAGAGAGATAAGGAAAGAAGGAAGGGAGGGAGGCAGGAAGGGAGGGAGGGAAAGAGGGAGGGAAGGAAGGAGAGAAAGGCAGAAATTAAAGTTCCAACCACTGGGATGAGCCATTCCTGTCTGACTAGGGCTCGTGCAAACGCTCCCTCCACGTGTCCAGGTGCTAGATGAGCCCAGAGCAGTTTTATTACCTACCGTGACAGTGAAGTACTGAATTCAACGTAAAGTCCTCCAGTGCCTGTGCTCTTCCTCCCCCACTGCACAGATTCTTTCCATGCTACACGACTGCGGCCAGGGAGTGGAGGGCAGGTGGGTCTGCAATCTAAAACTGTCTGCTGCCCTTCTCAGTGCCCCTTTCCATGATAGGAAGTTAAGATCAGGTACTGTGATTGCTCTGGTGGTTCTGTGTACAGATAGTGGTTAAATCTGGTGTTCCAGCGTTGGGGATGAGTGGTGTAGGCTTCTACTCTGTCATTTTGCTCTGTGCTGTCTCTTATTTATTATTTTACATGATTCTTGTCCTTAAAATGAGCTGAGAGAAGAAAGAGGATCAAGTATATGCTTATATAATTTTTCATTTTTATCTTTTGGTAAATCTTATAATTTTCTTTATTTTCTCCTAAGGGTTTTAATTAGCATCCCATGTTATTTTCTAAGTCAATACAAATATATGTTCAGTCACTTGTTTTGTGCTGTTAATATCAACTATATTACATATCTGCATGTTATATACCCAATAATGAATATATACACCACGAAGCATAACTGTGGCTTTAGCTATATTGGCTCTTGTTAACTCTTTCTCCGATCTCTTGCTTCATCAAGCTTCCAGCATGTCTATCTCTATTGTTAGCATACCAAACTCTTAGCCTACCTTAATTGTTAACTAATGGCCCTACTATTTTTTTTAAAAAAATGCCCTGGGTATAAATCCTCCATACCTTGATTCAATAAAATGTGTGCCTCTTGCAGTGGTAGGGTATTGCCCGGGCTGAAAGTTTGCTCTAATGTAAGAGGACTTTTCCCTGATAAACTTTGCGACATTTTTAAGCTAGGCTGCTGTTTCATGTGTTGCTACTGGTATAATGGAGCTACCTGCTCTTCCTTTTAATTACTCAACAAAAGCTTTGTTATGGTGTTTCTTTCTCTTTTGGAAAAGCTACTTTGGCAGTGTCTCAGAGCTATTTGAAGAGAAAGTGGCCCACATTCAGAGTCATACTCTACAAGTGGGATGCTGGATGGGGTCTTCTCAGCTTTCCGTTTCTTGTGTGGAATCTCTGTCCTCTGAGCAAGCGGAGACAGGAGTGACCAGAGCCCACTGTTCTCTGCCTCCTGGTCTGGGGTAGAGCTTTCATTCTTTTCAGTGGGTTCAGGGTGGTGGAAAGTGAGCCCAGTCCTCTTGACTATGCCTACCTAGAAGAGTTTCTGCAGCATAAAACTGTGGGTGTCATAAGAAATATCAATAAGCTCCTATCTCAGGGTAAAAATTTAACTTTAGTTGGGAACCTTGAGGAAGAGGAAGCCCTGTGTTCTAAGATGTAACCTCCTGGAGTGAAGCTTCTGTTATGCTAATCTGGAGGAGAAAGGGTAGGAGCTTGTTGTGGTTCAAGTGCTATAGACTCTAATGCTGAGACTTAGTCATTTTTTATGAATATGTGCTTCTTTATTTTTTATAAATATGTGCTTCTTTATTTGCTGTTTGTCTTAGGACTATTTCCGTAAACTTCAATTTATACATACACCCGTTAAATGTGTATTTTAGTAGGGAGTGTCAAGTTGCCATTTCAGAATCTTTGTCTTTTTTTTTCACTATAATGCTGAACTATTGTGTATATATCTCTTTAATTCCCTAGCTTTTGCATTTTGCTTTGTTTATGAGTCTCTTGACCACCAAAGATAAGAAAATGACAAAAACCTTATGGAAAAAGTAGAGACACAATGTCAAGCACACCTGTCAGAAGCTTCAGGGTTTTTTTTCTTTTTTTTTTTTTGGCGTCTTGACGTACTTTCTGAAGTCTGGCATACTTTCATATCCCTGATCTCCAATGTTTGTCCAGCTACATAAGGCTGCTGTAGTTTTGACCTTCATTCTGCCTCACCTCCAAGCTGAATACCAATTAAGAATCAGCAGTGTCTCAATAAAAAGAAAAGCAACAGAGAATATCATGTTCACTTTGCTGCATTTCTTTTCTCTGTGCTACATTGACCCTTAAATCTCAACGGTCTTGGATGCTTTTTAACACTTACAGATGTCAGCATTTTGGGATTTCGTAGAGTTTTTAGAGTTGTGTTTATTGTGTTTCTGTGCTATTCAGTCATAGGCAAGGGTCACTTATATGTAAAACTTCTTAAATTAAAAAATGCACTTTGAAGCATTTTTATAGTACGTATCTGAAATATGTCATGTTAACTGAGCTAACGTATGTATTTTTATCAGAGTCTCATTCTGTCACCAGGCTGCAGTGCAGTGGTGCAATCTCAGCTCATTGCAACCTCTGTCTCCCCAGTTCAAGCGATTCTCCTGCCTCAGCCTCCTGAGTAGCTGGGACTATAGGTGAACACCACTACACCTAGCTAATTTTTGTAGTTTTAGTAGACAGGGGTTTCACCACGTTGGCTAGGATGGTCTTGATCTCTTGACCTCATGATCCACCTCAGCCTCCCAAGGGATTTTTAAAAAATAAATATTCCAATTTATAATTAAATTAATGTTTGATACTTACTAGGAAGTTGTTTCAATGATCATCTTTTGTTTTAGATGTTGGCTGCTGGTGTTTTGATTATCTCAGGTGATTGAAGAATATTGAAATTTGGAAAAGAGATGTAGCAGAAATAATATATTTTATTTATGTCCATTTAGTTTTGTTTTATATGAGAAAATCATGTGTTTCAAGGGTGCGTTTGATCGTCGCTATTCACATAATTCTCACTTCAATTGAATTGCATGCACTGTTGTCAATCAGTGGGTGAAATTGGATTGTCATTTAAGTCTTCAAGGGGATTGGGTTAATTTAGCATTATTATAAAAAGTTATTTTATAGAAAGTCAGGACAACATAGCAGAGAAATATAATTTGGTATAATTGAAGCAAACATTTGTCTCTAAAGAATGACTAGAATTCTACATTTTCTTGCAAAGCAAATATTTTATAGTTACTAAGATAAAAATATACTTATAGGTAGATAAAGCTGTGTTATGTTTTATTACTGAGATGCATACACAGGAATTTCCTATCATATGCTAAGATATACAGTGAAGCAAAAAAAATGAGAAAGTGCATGGAATAAATAAAAATAAAGAACAGAAATAAGAGACAGGAGAACTTCATGAGTTGTGCAGGTTTCTTTTTCAAAGTATCATATCATACTTTAATTGTATGAGTTTTCTTTCTAAGTTCTACGTAAAATAATTTTGTATCTTAATAATGGAATGTATCCTCAAATATATGAAATGAGTTTCTGGTAGTCTGGATGAATTTATGTTTCATTCACTGAGAAAGAGAACAGTGTGACTGGGTGTGGTGGCTCACACCTGTAGTCCCAGAACTTTGGGAGGCCAAGGCGGGCCGATCACGAGGTCAAGAGATTGAGGCCATTCTGAACAACATGCTGAAACCCAGTCTCTATTAATGGTACAAAAAGTAACTGGGTGCGGTGGTGGGTTCCTGTAATTCCAGCAACTCGGAGGCTGAAGCAAGAGAATCTCTTGAACCAGGGACTTGGAGGTTGCAGTGAGCTGAGATCACACCGCTGCAATCCAGCCTAATGACAGAGCGAGACTCTGTCCCAAGAAAAAACAAAAAAGAACAAGTGCATAGTATACAGCTGGCTAGGCCTGAAACTAGAGAAGCAGAGGGAACAAGTTGTCAGTACAGCCACTTATCTGTTTTCTCTGGCATTTGATAATTTAATATGTCTTCTGAACTACATGTAAGATAATGCTCTAAATTATCTTTGCAAATTGCAGAGTCATTATATTAGAAATACTGGATATGCAAATATTCATTTGTTTTCTAATTATCTGACATCATCAAATATATTTTAGTAAATATTAATTGTTGTATTGGGTTTATTATAACCTCATTAATGGTGATAATAATGAGAATAAAAATTATAATTAATGCAGATAAATGTATGGCAAATAACCAGATGAAAAAATGGTCAGTATCATTAGTGAAATAATTACAATCTGAATATGGTATCACAAAATGCTTACTAAAATGGATAAAATTTAGAAGACCTTATATGTTTTGAACTAGCTCCTACAGTATTACTGAAGGGATCTGATCATTCTAAAATCAATAGAATATTTTTTCATTGTTTTTATGTTAAAAAAAAAAAAGAAACTAAGATCCAGGTTGGAATTGCTTGTATGCTGAAGCTCCTTATTGATATACATAAGTGGATTTGGTTGCTGATATTTAGTTTCTGAAAGTGTTCATGAATGAGGACTTCACACACATACAAAAATGGCAGTAGTAACTTTGTCAGGATGCCAATGCTACTCTTTATGTAATACCACATGTAATCATAAGAATCACATAGCAGATTGGTTCCCTTATACTCGTAATTTCCTTGTATATGAACTACTCATCAAAATAAAAATGATTTGTAGTCCATAAAGGAATAAATGTAATGTTATTTTCTCTTTAAAATTTTATTTTAATTTACTTTTTGGTAATTTTAAAACTACTCTTAGTAGTTTTTTAAATTTCAAATTTATTATGAATTCTGGGCCTGTATGTGCAGTTTTGTTACGTGAGTATATTGTGTAATGCTGAGGCTTGTGGTATGATTGCTCTCGTTATCCAAGTAATGAGGATAGTACCCAATAGGTAGGTAGTTCTCCAACCATTGCCCCTTCCCTCCCTCCTGCCTTCCTTTAGTAGCAGCGAGTGGCTTTTGTTACCAGTTTGATGACCGTGCGTACTGTGTTTAGCTCCCACTTATAAATGAGAACGTGAGGTATTTGGTTTTCATTTCCTTCTTTAAGTATATACATCACATCCATACACTTTCAAAGTTTCAAATACAACATTTTTCAATGGTTCTTCAATTGACAGAATTTAATTGGGAAGTCAATGGGCAAGAAAAAGATATATACATTGGGCCAGGTCCAGGAGCTGACGCCTGTAATCCCAGCACTTTGGGAGGCCAAGGTGGGCAGATCACCTGAGGCCTGACCAACACGGATAAACCCCATCTCTACTAAAAATGCAAATTAGCCAGGCACTGTGGTGCATGCCTGTCATCCCAGCTACTTGGGAGGCTGAGGCAGGAGAATCGCTTGAACCCGGGAGGCGGAGGTTGTGGTGAGCCGAGATAGCGCCATTGCACTCCAGCCTCAGCAACAGGAGCAAAACACCATCTAAGAAAAATCAAAGAAGAAAAGAAAAACAAATCTCCTAAAAAATATCAACACAAGCTTTTAAATGATGTCAAGTACCATTTCCATCAGTGTCAGCAACTGTGTGTTTAAATCTTTAAATCTTAGAAGCAGCTATGTAATACGTATTATTCTAAATTTTATTCACTCCAATATTGTACATTTTTGCTAGAGTTACTCTTCTTTAAAAAGGGAAGTATAGTTACAATAAAAATTACATTGAATAGAATGGAATCTATACAGTTTATACAATCGATAGAGTAAGCTATCGATTCGTGATCTAAGGCATTATCACAGCATGTTCAGGTTATGGGTGATTTACACACACACACACACACACACACACACACACGTTTTTTAAAGCAGAAAGCCAGAAACCCACTAATGTTACTTCTTTAGATGCTAACATCAGAATCCATTCACGAATTTTTGTTTCTTGACCTTTAGGGCTTAAAATTCAGGGATGTGGAGAACAATCACCATAGAAATATGTGACATCTCTTATTGCTTCACTGAGCACAAAAGTCTAAGAGTAACCCTAGGGGAAAATCTACTCTCTTGCTGTGTACTTAAAAATCATTTATGCTTCCCGGATTCAGCATTCAAGGAGGCCATGCTAACAGAGCAATGCAATTAACCTTTCCAATAAATTAAATATACAAATATTCTATGCAGTACTTGATTAGAATAATTCTCTATTGTTTATAAAATGTTAGAAAAGTAATTTTCCATCATCTGCTAGGCAGTTTAAAGATTAACTATAGAGTTATATTTTTATTTTTAACAAATTATCTGTTTTCAGAGGCAAGGGAACTATAAAATAAGTGTGTGTGTGTATCTGTGTGTCTGTTTCTCTCATTTTATCTCAGTTCCAAGAACACATAAGTCCTTCTTAAGAAAGTGAGATTGAAATAGACATTTAATTATTTTAGAATACACTTGTATATTTCATAATCAGTTTCACTAATGTTCTTTTCTAAAGTAATATGTAGTTATTAATTTGAGACACATTTACTTAGCACCTTCCGTAAAAGTTCAATGACAGTTGTGAATATGAGAGACTTCTTATCCTCCAACAGTATCTATCTATGTATCTATCTATGATCTAGATCTATCAACAATACTAAATACAAGGAACTCGAAAAATAAAACAATATGTATATATTGTTTATATGGAATTTTGTTTATATATAGTGTTATATATGTATAACAAATATATATGTCATTAAGGTACGTTGTTTCTTTCATATATGTGTGTAATGTACTGTGGTTTTGCCACAGAGTTATAAAATTATATATAAGTAAGCAAATGAAACATGTTCTATGGAAGTAAATATTATTTTGTTGGGTTAGCTGTTCTTTATTTCCTATAATTAACCTAATGAATATATTTGATAAATAACTGGTATCATAGTGCATAAAACAAGATTCTATTAAAACATATTAATTGATAACCTTCATATGAAACATAGTTCTAGATATGCTAAGATCATAAAGCTAGACATATTAACCCTTTGTTGCCGGACTTATCCTTAGTTCAGCTAAAGACAAGGCTCTTGTCCATCCCACTGCCCTGAAAATTTAGACTCACGGTTTAAAGGGTGAGTAAAGTAGGGTTTTATTGGGCAAAAGAGGGAAACAGAGATCCTCCGCAAGGCCAAATGCCCCTGCTAAAGTGCTTCCTGCCTGGGCATTGGAATCCCAGGTTCCACAAAGGAAGGGTGGGGGGGCAGGCTCCTCCCTGGTGCAAATGTCCCGAACTTCTAAGGCTCCACTTCAGTGGGCAGACTGATTGGAGTTTCTCCAGGGAGCTCCTCCTGCCTGGCTGTCTCACCTTTAGTGACAAAAAAGGCCTATGTGATTGCCAATCACATTACATGGCTTATCTCAGTTGGTAGAGTTTTTGTATAGTAAATTCAAATCAAGACATCTTTTTAATATAGTGCTGTGAAAATAAATCCCTCGACCTTCATTAGCATTAATACAAAGTGAAAAAGCATATCAATGTGAAGAAAGTTATAATTTTCATCATAATAGTATCTCTAATAACAAGATTTCCTTTTTATAAGTCAATAATTAAAATAAAGAAATATGCTTGTTGACATCCTGAATATTTATTGAGAATGCAGCTCAAGGCACTGCATTTTATCCTGTGTTAATATGGCAGCATAAATCACAAGGCATTGTCATATATTAATTAATAGCTTTTAATCATGGAAGAAAGAAAATTATTGCAGCTGACAATGTAAATCTTCAAAGGACTGATTTTTTATTTCTTTTGCTGAGAGACCACTGCTATGGAATCAAGTTATATTAATTAATATTTGCGATGATTAACATAAAAGAAGATAGCTCATTTCTATTAATGTAATACTTTAGCCATTTTAAATCAGGCAATCTCAGAAATATAACAGGAGAATCACAGAAGGATACAGTAATATGCTCTACAATGTAATATGCTGACCTTCCCATGAAAAGTTACTGTTTATTTTGTATAGGGTATTTAATGCAATGTCCACTGACAGAACAGAAAGATGGCATAGTGAGATTTTCAAATTAATATTTATTTTATCAGAGTTATTAAAAATACATTTGTTCCATTTCACTTCATTCCTTATTTATATAGTTCTTTTGAGTACTACATTCTATTCCCTTTCTAAAACTGAACACATCCATTCCAATCAACAAGGGTTGATAGTAATGGACGTGTGGCCTACAATGATAATTGTTTAAAATAATATAATGCATACATAATAGAAATAAGATGCACCATTCAATGAAACAACTCAGTTTTCTATCTGAAGTTAAAATACTTGTCTGGGTAAATTTCTGGAAAAGATGGAAGTATAAATGCAATGACAAGTCTCCGCTCTATTGTTTTCAAGTCCTATTGCACATTTTCTTTTTTTATTTTTTTTCAAGATATATATGGAAACTACCAATTTTCTTCAACTTTCCTGTTCTTTACTCTTTGATTCACTTTTTCATCTCATTCACTTTTTCCCTTTGCTTTCTAAAATGCCTTTCTGTCTTCCTTGGGGTTTTCTAATCAATAATTTTGTTTTTCATTTCATGGCACATTCCTGTGACACTGCCAGCCCCCTCTAATTAACTAATATGCTTTTGTACTTCCATATATTTTATATTTCGACTGATTACAATTTGTCATGGCATTGTCAGAAGCCTTTGAACCAGAGCAATTCCATCTTGAGCAGGGGCTTGGTAAAATAAAGCTGAAACCTACTGGGCTGCATTCCCAGATGGTTAGGCATTCTAAGTCACAGGATGAGATAGGAGGTCAACGTAAGACACAGGTCATAGAAATCTAGCTGATAAAACAGGTTGCCGTAAGAAGCCAGCCAAAACCCATCAAAGCCAAGATGGCGATGAGAGTGACCTCTGGACTTTGTCATGGCTACACTCCCACCAATGCCTTGACAGTTTACAAATGCCATGGCAACATCAGGAAGTAACCCTATATGGTCTAAAAAGGGAAAGCATGAATAATCCACCCCAGGAAATAACAAAAAAAGTGGACAGCCAGCACCCCTCAAAACTGCTTTGTCTATGGAGTATCTATTAATTTCTCTAATTTTTAATAAACTTGTTTTCACTTTGCACTGTGGACTTGCCCCGAATTCTTTCTTAAGTGAGATCCAGAACCCTCTATTAGGGTCTGGATCCAGACCCGTTTCTGATAACAGCATCATATGCAAAGAAATACGGTCATTATCTAAGAATACATGAATTCTAAAATCAAAATCTAAATGCATAAGTTTACTTAACATAAGCTTATAAAACATGGGGTATAGAACTCAAGTTACTTGGAATAAATCCATAAGTTAGTAAAAGGGAATCTCAGAGAAAATAGACAACTGTATATACATGTATATAATATATTATATATGTATTCTTTTCACATTAACTGGTTATTTTATTGCTAAAAATGTTGTTGAAAATAATGTCACAATTTACATTGATAAGTAATAAAAATAGTGGATATACACTTGATAAAGTAAATTAAATTGTCCTTTTTTACTGGACCTTTTTATCACAAAATATTTCTGTAGTTTACATTATGAACAAGCATTTTACTATTTTACCTTCATAAACAAAATTAAGTTAATAAATAGGTAATTATTGGTATAATCCTGCCTAGTAATTTTGCTTTGTTTTCCTAGATAATTAAGAAAAGCAGATTCTTATTCTAATAGGCAAGATAACTTCTTTTATTTATATCTACTTAGTAGACATGCTACTGTCAAAGGAAAAAGGCACTGAGTAAAGTGAAATGGGTACAAAAAAGACTGTTCGAGACCATTGCAACGGCTGAGAGACTAGAACTGAAGTGTATTTAAACAAAGGGTGGGAGAGCTTTGTAGTGAGTTGAAAACAGACCCTCTGCATTTCTACTTGACCTTACTCAAATGAGAAGTAACCTTCCTCAAATTTCATGACAGAAGGTAATTTTACAGCCTGGCGCAAGGCATCCACTTAATTTAGATGGAGCCTTCCCTCCACGGAGACTAAGATATGTCTCTTCTGTTTCTTGATGATGACCTTTGAAAGGCATGGTTACCTGATCCTTAAAGAAGACACACTTGGGTTTTAAAGTCAGCAAGAGTCTTTTCAAATATTTACATTACAAAGAGAGAAAGAACTTATAAGTTCTCAATAGTAAGTACTCCAGGAAAAGAGAGGTGAGGGGCTTAGAAATGAAAGGAAGCTTGTCTAAATGTGGTCAAGCTGAGGGAAACATTAAGACTTCCTTGGTCATTAGATATGACCATAAGGTACCACATAATAACTTTCTCATTAATATTTTAAAAATTAGGTATTTACCACTCTACTATGAAGACACATGCACACGAATGTTTATTGCAGCACTGTTCACAATAGCAAAGACTTGAAACCAACCCAAAAGCACATCAATGATAGACTGGATAAAAAAACAGTGGCACATATATGCCATGGAATACTATGCAACCATAAAAAAGGATGAGTTCATGTCTTTTGCAGAGACATGGATGAAGCTGGAAACCATTATTCTCAGCAAACTGACACAAGAATAGAAAACCAAACACAGCATGTTCTCTCTCATAGGTGGGAGTTGAACAACGAGAACACATGGACACAGGGAGGGGAACATCACACACCAGGGCCCGTTGGAGGGAGGAAGTGTGGGTATAAATAGCATTAGGAGAAATACCTAACGTAGATGATGGGTTGATGAATGCAGCAAACCATCAGGGCAAATGTACACCTGTGTAACAAACCTGCACATGTACCCCAGAACTTAAAGTATAATTTTTTTTAAAAACAAGTAGGTATATACATGCAGCTACTTGGGAGGCTGAGAGAGGAGAATCACTTGAACATGGGAGGCGGAGGTTGAGGTGAACTGAGATGGCAGCACTGCTCTCCATCCTGGCAACAGAGCAAGACTCCATCTTAAAAAAAATTAGGTACTTACTATAAAATGTTTGCCTAACAATCTTTATAGTTCAGCTAAGGCTAGATATTTGTTTTAACCCAGCTTTTAAATTACATTTCCATAAGTGCATTCATATCCATCTTATCTATTTATTTTAAGGCATTATAATCTGATACTATTTTTGTCAATTAAGACTTCAGTGATCACTTAATTTCTATAAAGTGTATTATTTTGTTTTAGGCCAATGACTTTTCTTCTTTATATTTTATAATGTTTTCAGGGAAAACTAAACTTTTGGTTATAGCTTTCATACAAGCCTTTGCCATATCACATTCATTAAAAAAGTGCTAATTTTTCTGCATATTTGATTTACTTTCCTTATTCTTTTTGAGTTAACTTTAGAATGTATATAAATATTTAACTTACTGTTCCTTATTCTTAGTTGAATAGTCCTTAATTTGTCAGTTTATCAGTTGAAAGTAATATGCTCCAACCTATTGTTTGGATCAAATGTTATTAAATTTTCTTCTCACTTCTATATCTAATTTCCCTGCTGCATTTTAATCATTCCACTAAGCTTTACAGAATTAACAAACAGAAAAAAATAAGCGACTTACTCATGCTCTTAACAGCTGAGCTTAGATAAATATTCATGGTGTGTATAAAATGTTTGTTGCATTAAATTTAATGTGCCATTCTAAAAAATATAATGAAATTCTGAGTTTCTAAAAAAATAGAATCAAATGCATTATATTCTGTGTGACTCATGAGTTATTCAACAGCTTTCTTTCAACTTTGTGGTTATAAAAGTTGTATAATCTATAATCGCATTTGATTTTATTTAGGTTCTCTAAGCTAATTTTTAAATCATTATATAAGGAAAAATATGTCTAGTATTGTTATTTGCTATTATTAGTTTAGTATCATCTTTTAGAGTTAGAATATGTGTGTGATGTGTGTAACATTTCATCGATGTAAATTGTTTCAATAAACAGTAGGTACACTGGCTTCCTTTCATATGTAGATATGGAAAAGTTGTCAAGAATATACCCAACCTCATGAGACCCAATAATTTTAAAGGGCCCAAATTGCTTATAGTTAATCTCTGTTTTTCATCGGCGGGTTGGGGGAGAGAAGGAGCCTTGCTCTCGCGCCAAGGCTGAGTGCAGTGGCACCATCTCGACTCGCTGCAAATTCGGCCTCTGGGTTCAAGCAGTTCTCCTGCCTCAGCCTCCCGAGTAGCTGGGGCTGAGTTCTGTGCCACCAGGCCCAGCTGACTTTTGCATCTTTGGTAGAGACAGGGTTTCTCCATGTTAGCCAGGCTGACCTCAAATTCCTGACCTCAGACAATCTGCCCACCTCTGCCTCCCAAAAGTGCTTCAGTTATAGCAGTGAGCCACTGTGCCCAGCCACTTACAGTTAGCTTATAAATAATCAAGACAAATCAGTAAGAGTTTCTCGTTGAAAGTCAGTTTGGCTTCTCTGACTGGAGTTAGTAAGAAAATTGACATTGGCAAAATGACTGATTTCCTTGTGTTTGCATGCTACAACTATTCAACGAGAAAACGTGATCGCATAAGTTCGTGGCTAGCAAGCATATTCACATTGAACACTGTGGTCACACGTTGCTAGTCCTTGCCGAAACTCATGTTGACATTTAATTGTTAATGTGACCGTCTTGAGAGGTGGTGGAACCTCTAGGAGGCATTTGGGTTGTGAGGCGTCTGCCTTCATGAAGGCACTGATGCAGTTTCTGGAGAGTGAGTGAATTTTAGCTCTCAGGGGACACCCCAAGAGCGGATATTTGGTCTCTTCTTTTTTTCTTTTTCCCTTTTTTTTTTTTTTTTTTGCATAAACCGCCTTCCCTTCCACTTGCAATCATGGGTCAAAGGAGTGAGAGGCCCTCCACAAATAGGCTGCCTGATATTGGACTTTCTAGTCTGAAATTGTGAGTCAAATAAACTTATTTTATTCATAAATTACATAGTCTTAGGTATTCTGTTATACCAACAAAAAATAGGCTAAGACAATGAAACTTTGACAGTTAACTTTATGTATAATGGATGCTCCCCTTTTGCTTTAGTATGTATTCACTTTCTAAAAGTCAAGTTGCAGCTTTTGCTTTAATAATGGCCCCTGAGTTTCCTCTTTTCATTAATTTTGTTAGCCCTCAACTGTGTTATCGAGCTATGTATTTTGAGTAGTCTTATACATATGACGAAAACGAAACTTATTGGTACACATTCATCCATTTAAGAAGTACTAAATTTAACAAGTACTAAATTTATTTGCACAAGAAATCATTGTTTTAAAAATTTAGTAGGACTATAATCATATAAAAATGACTTTACAATAAGTTTATATTTAATATCTAAATATGTTTATTTTCAATTACCAAAAATTAATATGTGCTCCATGCTACACTAAGTAATTTATAGATATAGTTTCTCATAAAGAACATTTAAGAAATGTATGTAAAAATTATATCAAAAATGATATTGTGACTTAGAAAAAGGTTAAGATACTTGTCATCAACAGATTTCACTCTATGGGACTGTACACTGAAATAGCAAAAGCAGAGGTTACCTGGCAATGAATTGGAAGCACGTTTACAGAAAGTTTGATTAAGACTTGTTATTGTTGTGCTTTGTTCCTTTAGTGTATCCAGATAAAATTGAAATCATCCAAGAACACAAGTGAAAGGTTTGTTTTATTAGAAAAGCTAGAATACGTTTCGTTGTCTCTTTAATAATGCATGTGAGACGGCTCAGCCCTGCAGTCCCAGCACTTTGGGAGGCAGAGGCGGGCAGATCATGAGGTCAGGAGTTTGAGACCAAGCTGACCAACATGGTGAAACTCCCTCTCTACTAAAAATGCAAAACTTAGCTGGACATAGTGGTGGGCGCCTGCAGTCCCAGCTACTCAGGAGGCTGAGGCAGGAGAATGGCTTGAACCCCGGAGGCAGAGGCTGCAGTGAGCTGAGATCATACCGCTGCCCTCCGTCTCAAAAAACAAAACAAAAATAATGCATGAGAGATTTATCATTGTTCATGTGATTTTGTTCATTTAGTCGTTTGTTTACTGTCCTACAACAGATGAAGTCTTATAAAAGGCATGACCTATGAATCAGTCCAGAGTGGCAAGTGGAGTGTTGGAAGTGGGGAGGAAACAAAGATGGTGAAAAATATTTAGAGAGAGAGAAAAAAATAAAACATCTGGGCCAATTAAAAATACATTTTATCTCTTTGTACTGAATTATCTGTGGAAATAACGGTTTAAGCTATAGTCCTATTCTGTCTGCTCCCATCTTGATTTCTTTTAAATAAAATTGTACGGGAATCTGCCACACTCATTGGTTTTCATATTATCTGTGGATGCTTTTGCACTACTGTAGCAGAGTTGAGTAGTTAACTGAAAGGACTATGTGGCTCCTCAGCCTAAAATATTTACTTTCAAGGCCTTTCCAGAATAAAGTTTGCCAATCACTAATTCAGATTAAAGAGAGCTACATTTACCTTGGATTTAGAATTAGAACCACCAGAAAAATGAGTATTCCTGTTTTATAGCACATTAGAAAATATTTAAGTATTTCCTTCATGTTACACATAGACAAATGCCATTCATTGGGGCTAATTAACATATCCAGTATTCAAAGTTAATAGTCAAAAAGTTCAAGTATCTGAAAGATTATATAAAGTCATAAGGATGAAACTGAAGTTATCTAAACACACAGTCTCAAAAAAGAAACACAAAGTCACAAGAGAAAAAAGAAAATACTAAGACCTTGATATACAGCTATGCAATAGACCTAAGTGCTACATTTTTTGGAATATGAACAATTTGTGAATAATTTTCATGACCAGTTCTGAAACTTCTCAGAAACATGTAGAGCAAAAAGCCAGACTCCATACAAACTTTTGAATTTAAATAATGATTAAATAAAGTTTAATATTAATATACAGTTTTCCATTTCATTTTCTTCAAACTGTCTAAATCATTTTAGAACATTAGCAACAAAAGATTCACACTCATTTTATTTTTTCTTCCTGGTTAAAGAATTAAAGAATAAATAGACTGACACACAAGGGAGCGCACTGGCTGGGTGCAGTGGCTCACATCTGTAATCCCAGCACTTTGCTAGGCTGAGGTGGGTGGATCACCTGAGGTCAGGAGTTTGAGATCAGCCTGGTCAACATGATGAAAATCTGTCTCTACTAAAAACACAAATGGTTAGCGGGGCGTGGTAGTGGGTGCCTGTAGTCCCAGCTACTCAGGAGGCTGAGGCAGGAGAATCGCTTGAACCCGGAGGCAGAGGTTGCAGTGAGCCAAGATCATGCTACTGCACTCCAGCCTGGGCAACGAGAGTGAAACTCCATCTCAAAAAAAAAACAAAACAGAACAAAACAAAAAAGAGCATTCTGTGACATCCTCTAGCAATTCACAAGTTTTGAAAATAAATGTAGTCTAAATAACAGAAAATAAGTTACTGTCTTAGGAAAGAAGAAGTTAATATAAATTCCATTATATCACAAAATGAGATAAAGTTTGAAAGTGCGAAATAGTGTATAAATTGATGGTTAATGTATATGTTGAGAATAAATTTTGACTTCATTTCAACTTTCTATTCTCTTGGTAAGGCTGCCAGATGAAACAAAATATCTAGTCACGTTTCAATTTCAGGTAAACAACAAGTAAGTTTTTTTGGTACAAATATGTACCCCAAATATTCACAGCGAATACCTATCATATAAGAAAAAATAAGTGTTGTTTATTTGAAATTCAAATTTCACTTGCCTTTCTGTATATTTATTTTCTGTAATCCAAAAACACTCTATTCCCTGCCTAATTCTGCTGGTGCATTTCGGTAGTAATATTAAATACCTTGTACTATTATTTACTCACAATTTAGCTTCAGTGTTCCTAACATCAGATTAAAAGGTAAACAAAATAAAAAAAAAAGTGTAATTGTAAGTTTTCAAATTACTATTTTAAAAATATACTGATTTCTCAAGAGAAGCACGTATTTTCTTTAAACCAAAGGTTGTACTAAGGAAGTAGGCTATGTGTTAAAGACATTCAGCATTGCTCTCATCTTGGTGTTTAAAAGTTTATGAGTGTCTGCTTAACACTGCAGATTTAGAATAAAAAAATTGAAAATTCATAAAAAAACAAACAAGTCAATATATAAGAGGATTTTAGATATTAATAAATTGTCAGAAAAATGTAAAATTGAATAATGGAATAGAGAATGTCTGGAGGTGTCTATCTGCAAGCAACTGAAGCTACTTCTCATTTAAGTGGAAAATTTATGTAGATCTGGGACTACTCAAAGAATTTGTGAGAAGTCTGGTGAATTGGGTTCAGAAAATGGAACGGAAATGAAGAGTGATAGTATGCAGCCAGAAACACAGTGATGGCAAAGATACTGAATTAGCGCCTGGCCATGGGGCCACTAGTGCTGACTGCAGAATCGCAGCATCTGCAGTGCCTGGAAACGATGGTGTTGCTTCTTCTGCCACGCCTCTAAGAACAGAATATGTATTCTCCTGAGAGTCACTAGACAACTTGATTCAAAATGAACAAATCTAATGAGCTGAGATTACGTCAGTGCAGAGTACAAGGGAAGTTGAGGACATAACATTCAGGGTTTCCAGCTGTTATATTAGGAAGCAGGCTCTATCTCCATCTAGACAGAGGAACCTCAGAAATCATTAAATCATTCCAGATTTTGGCCAGATACAAAGTGAAGGAAGAGAGAGGAAAGAGAGAGAGAGAGAGAGAAAGAGAAAGAAGAAAGAGTAAAAGGCAGGAGAGAATGGGAGGTGAGGATGAGGGAAAAAGTATGTGCCTAGGTGTATGGGAACATCTGACAGAACTGAGCTGTGACCACACAAATATGTAAGAATGAACTACTTAAATGCTTCCGGTAATTGCTTTGTAGAAATCTTGAACAGCAAAGACAAATGACTTGAGATGGGAATGAATTTGCTGTGTTTCAATAATTAGGAAATCAGGATGGTTCTTATGGCTCAAACCTGCAGGATTGGCTCATCTTTGCTAGGTGATGGACTGCTGTGACGGACAGGATGCTCAGAGTCTTCAGAGTTTTGCATGCCCCAGTAAAGCTTTGGATTCTACTTAAGGTAAGCTATTGTTGATCTTTTTTAAAAAAGGTATTTTGGTCTGTTTATCTTTTAATTATTTTTTGTAAAAAGATAATTTTTAAATGATTTAGTTTTAAAATATCACTCTATTGGAAACTGACTTGGGACATAGAGTGGAAAGAGGCAGGTGACTTAGAAGTCTTTGGAATTATATGGAAAAACATATATGGTGGCTTGAATTGGGGTAAGGTTTCAAAATAATGAGATGTACACTTACAGGTGGAAGACTGACTAAAGAAGTTAAAGGAGTTAGTGGAATCTAGATACCTTTGAAGTTTATGTTTTCAGTAAATATATAGATAACATGCACTCTAAACTGAGATTGGGAATTCTGGAACTGGAGCATGTTTGGAGGGGATTCTAAAAGATGTGGTCTATTTTGGGAACATTAAGTTTCATGTACTTATATGGACATGCAAATAGATACATAGGCAGAGTAGTTAGATTTAGAACTCAAGAATCAAATCAAGATTCAATATAATCTTGATTTGCTATTAGAATCTCTCAATATTAGATATTATTAGATTGAATCTTTCAATATTAGATACAAATCACCTTACTTATAGCCATTATTGTATGAATGAGCCCTAATAGAGAAAGACACCTTCTCTCCAATGTATTAAAGTCAGATAAAAGTATGTCTACCATATGAGACTTATCAAAAATAATGAAGCTGGCGATAGACAAGGAAGTCAAGAGAAGAAAGTGCTTTAAGACAGAAGTAGTACATAATTGTGGCAGAGGCTTCGAAAGGCTGAGAAAGATGGAAACATTTGATATCCAGTAGGTTTTGACAATGCAATGTACTGGTTATTTTTTAAGACCATTAAGAGAGGATATGTGAAGTAAAATGTTCTACTCAGATGAGTTGAAGAAGGAAAATGTTGATTGGCAGGAAATTTTTCATTCATCTGCTTAATATAGAAATACATGACCTAAGTTAATGTAAAACTATCTGACAGTGTTAATAATACTTACTCATGCTTATTATCATGCTAGTATACACAATGTTATTCTCAAGCTCAGGCAATCCTATGATGTAACCAGGACAAATACAGAACAAATCTATATGAACTTATTTGTATATGTTAAAAAACGAATTAGAAGAATGATGTGGCTTAGCCTGCTCTTCCCACCCAGTAAATTGCTGAGCAGGAATTGCAGCTTAGTGGTGCTTTTTAGCCTAACTGTTCTTTCTGCAACACAATGTATATTGCTATACAAATAAATATACACACACATAGACACATATATTTATATGCTGTATACATATATATGCATAATTTTAGGTTATTATTCCAGTAATGCACTATTTTCGAAAGGCCAGAAAAGCGACATAATTAAGAACTTGGACATTCACATCAGTATGGTATGCTGGTGTACGATGTCCAGATTGGCAATGTATTAGCTACGTGACTTTGGAAACTTACTTGGGTCGGGTTCCCAATAGACAAAAGTGAAATGGCAATAACTACTTCATGGTTTCACTTTAAGTTTAAAAGAGAAATAATAGTGTCAACTCTATGATATGCTAGATTTTTCAAATTCAAAATAAAAATAAACACAGAAAATAAACAATAAAGAATTATTTTTTTTAATATTATAATTTTTTTAAATTATACTTTAAGTTCTGGGGTACAAGTGGGTCCATGTGTCTTGGTGGTTGGCTGCCTCCAACCCCCCATCATCTACATTAGGTATTTCTCCTAAAGTTATCCCTCGCCAATCCCCCTACTCCCTGCTATCATTCCCCTAGTTCCCCCACCCTTGACAGGCCCAGGTGGGTGATGTTCCCCTCCCTGTGTCCCTGTGTTCTCATTGTTTTACACCCACTTATGAGTGAGAACATTCGGTGTTTAGTTTTCTATTATTGTGTCAGTTTGCTGAGAATGATGGTTTCCAGATTCATCCAAGTCCCTGCAAAGGACATGAACTCATCACTTTTTATGGTTGCATAGTATTCCATGGCGTAAATGTAACACATTTTCCCTGTCCAGTCTATCATTGATGGGCATTTGGGTTGGTTCCAAGTCTTTGCTATTGCAAACAGTGCTGCAATAAACATTTGTGTGCATATGTCTTTATAACAGAATATTTAACAATCCTTTGGATATATACCCAGTAATGGGATTGCTGGGTCAAATGGAATTTCTATTTCTAGGTCCTTGAGGAATCTCCACACTGTCTTCCACAATGGTTGAAGTAATTTACACTTCCACTAACAGTGAAAAATGTTCCTATTTCTCCATATCCTCTCCAGCATCCGTTATCTCCTGATTTTTTAATGATCGCCATTCTAACTGATGTGAGATGGTATCTCAATGCAGTTTTGATTTACATTTCTCTAATGACCAGTTATGATGAGCATTCTTCATTTGTTTGTTGGCCGCATAAATGTCTTCTTTCGAAAAGTGTCTGTTCATATTCTTTGCCCACTTTTCGATGGGGTTGTTTTATTCTTGTAAATTTGTTTAAGTTCTTCATAGATTCTGGTTATTAGCCCTTTGTCAGATATTGTAAAAAAAAATTTTCATTCTGTTGGTTGCTGGTTCACTCCAATGATAATTTGTTTTGCTGTACAGAAGCTCTGGAGTTTAACTAGATCCCATTTTTCTATTTTGGCTTTTGCTGCCATTGCTTTGGTGTTTTATCCATGACATCCTTGCCTATGCCTATGTCCTGGATGGTTTTGCCCAGGTTTTCTTCTAGGGTTTTTATGGTGTTGGGTCTTATTTTTAAATTCTTAATCCATCTGGAGTTAATTCTTGTATAAGGTGTAAGGAAGTGATCCAGTTTCACAATATTGATTCTTCCTAACCATGAGCATGGAATTTTTTCCATCTGTGTGTGTCCTCTCTTATTTTCTTGAGTAGTGGTTTGTAGTTCTCCTTGAAGAGGTCCTTCACCTCCCTTGTAAGTTGTATTCCTAGGTATTTTTGACAGTTCACTCATGATTTGGCTCTCTGTTTGTCTGTTATTGGTGTACAGGAATGCTTGTGATTTTTGCACATTAATTTTGTATCTTGAGGCTTTGCTGAAGTTGCTTATCAGCTTAAGGAGATTTGGGGCTGAGGTGATGGGGTCTTCTAAATATACAATCATGTAGTCTGAAAATAGAGACAATTTGACTTCATCTTTTCCTAATTGAATACCCTTTATTTCTTATTCTTCCTCTGCTCTGGCCAGAACTTCCAATACTGTGCTGAACAGAAATGGTGAGAGACGGCATCCTTGTATTGTGCCAGTTTTCAAAGGGAATGCTTCCAACTTTTGCCCATTCAGTACGATAATGGCTGTGGATTTGTAATAAATAGCTTTTATTTTTTTGAGATTTAAGTTCCATCAATACCGAGTTTATTAAGAGTTTTTAGCATACAGGGATGTTGAATTCTGTTGAAAGTCTTCTCTGCATCCATTGAGATAATCATGAGGATTTTGTCTTTGGGTCTGTTTACATGATGGATTATGTTTACAGATCTGTGTATGTTGAACCAGCCTTGCATGCCATTGACGAAGCTGACTTGATCGTGATGAATAAGCTTTTGATGTGCTGTTGGATTCAGTTTGCCAGTATTTTATTGAGAATTATTTAATTAATAAAGCTAGTTAAGTACCCTTCTAAATGGTGTTTAGCTTCTTCCTATTAAAAAAAAGGGTTTAGCAATGTAATGGGTGGTCTCCACGTTTTGGTTATTTTTGTACTGACATTAGGAATATAATTGTTAATGGAAGTTATTGGAAAATGTAGGTTTTCTAAGAACAGATTTCAAGCTTGTTTTACTAAAATGGCTTTGTACACTGTTTTTGCATTAATTTGTAATAATTATAATTTTTAAGATGTCACCTCACTTATGAACCTAGAAGAATTTGTTTTATGCCATAAACTGAGCAATACAAGATGAAATGTAGTATTTATGTTTAAATGTTATTAAACACAAAACATAAAAATTCTGAACATGAATTATAACAATTAATGAGAATATTTCTCTCCTCTGCATATTGGGTAATTTCATAATGGGTACAACTTATTGTCCATTATTTAGAGATTTTTTTATAATGAAATCTATGTATTTTCAGTTATGATATTAGAGATAATGAAAAAGTTATAGACATTTTAGAAAAACATTAATTGGTGATATGTGAATTAAGAAACTGTTTTTCTCTGAAAATATTGCAACAGTTTTCATGATGGGAATATGCTAAGTCAATTGCTGGTTAAATTGATATAAAATTATGGCACATTTATTACCCAAAAACCTTAATTATTGGGGGAATATATAGATTAGTTTTTAGAGCATTTTCTTAAGGAGAATTAAGGGAAAATGCTATAGGCTTCCCTAATTATGCTAAAATAAGATATGTAGGAATGAGGGTTGGTAGATACAATTTGATTTTGTGAGATTAGTGTCATTAGATGAACATTAATATGAGTTACCTCTTTATAGTGGAGAATTGGAGTTTGAGACAAACATTATTCACTTCACCCCATTCAGTACTCCTCTTTATTAAAGCAGCACATCCCTATATCTAAAATTTCCAGCAATTTTATACCTATATCTTATGCCAAACTTTATTAATTTGTTCTGAAAAAGTGATTTTACATCATGGAACTTCTAATTGCTAAGTAATGTTTTTCTTTTATTATTGCTTTTTAAAAAATAAGTTATCTTATAAAATAATTTTATAGGACCCAATTATATAAATCACAAATTGTATGTTTTGTAAACACCTTTTTGGCCATTCAAACTGTTTTAACCTGCAACAAATAATATTAAGGGGAGAATGAAGTTGACTTTGTGCTGTATTATTAACATGACTTCAGTAAAAGAATATGGTATTTGCTAAATACCACGGTAAATACATCAGTTTATTTATATAAAGTGATGTCAGTTTAGGATTGAATATATTGAGGGCACCAAATAAAATGTTAAAACACTGTGGATTGTTTTCACTGAAATAAAATTATCAATCATTTTAACAAGAAATATGAAGACTATTTGTTAATCTAATTCTATTCTGTTTTGTATATATTGAAGACTAAAATTCAGAATATAGAAGAAAACATATGTAGGAAGACAAAATAAATAAGGGACCTCATATATATATATATATATGTATATGTATATATGTGTATATATATATGTATATATATGTGTGTATATATATATGTATATGTATATATGTGTGTATATATATGTATATGTATATACGGGTATATATATGTATATGTATATATGTGTGTGTATATATATATATGTATATGTATATGTGTGTATATATACATATATGAGGTCCGTTATTTATCTTCCTACATATGTTTTTTAAATATATTCAAATATATATCTCTTCCTACATAAATATATTTGAATATATTTAAAAACTGCTTTTTTCATAATGCCATAATTTAGATATAAAATAAAATATAAAAAGAATATAATTTTTTAGATAGTGGAATAGCACTGACTTTAAAAAGCTAATTGTTTTTAAACAATGAATAATGTCAAATACCTAGGTTACTCTAAATAAATTATTTTCTGTAAGGAATTGACTATATTTTTAATTAGGTAAGCTTATATAATTTGAATATATTCTGAAGTCTTCTGTTCTTCTTGAAACAAAAATAAATAGCAATAATTAAAATTGTCCAAAATTCACTCAGAATCTCTAATAAAATAACTGAGACATATGCTTTCTTAAAGGATAAGACCAACATTCAAAACAATCCTTAAAAAGTATAATAAAAATATACCATTTATAAGTTTCCTAGTAGCAAATCTTTCAAACAATGTGTATAAATGGTATGCAAAAAATTATGTTCACAATGAGTTGATTACATACACATAAGTGGAGGTTTATTTCCATATTATTAAAGGTATCGTTTCGTGAAATTAAAAGAATTGCAGTAGGATATTTTGAAAAACAGGACAGCATTATTCTAAACTTTACATTAGATGACAGATCTCACTGCTTCGACAAGACATTTTTAGGGCAGATCAGATGGCTGGTAGACTTTTTCTACCAGATATGGAAACTTAGATCATGCTCTGATATGCAAGAGAGCATTATATTAATACGGTGATTGCCAGTGAGTTAAAGAGAACAGAGTACCTAGAAGCAGACCCCAGACCATAGAGAAACATGAAATATGATAGAAGTATCATCACAGATCAGTAGGAAAGAATGTTCAATAAGTGATGTTAGGCAAATTCTTATGCATATCAGAAATGTTAAAATGAAATAATATTTCTAACTTACACCACACATAAAATCCAATTCTCCAAACACAAAACAGACAAGACATACAGTACAATTGTTTACTATATACAAAATTTCTGAAGAAATTCAGATATTTCAGAAATCAATGAACATATAAATAACTCAATTAAATGAGTGACAAATCTATAAACAGTCATTGTAATGAAGAAAGTGGATGACTAATATCTTCAGAAAGAGATGTGATTAAGAAAAACCATGAAGTAACACTATATAATAAGGTAATATCTTTCATCCACTAACTTGGAAAAATTAAAATATCTGATAATATCAAATATTATATAATTTATTTAAACTGTGTTCTTTTCTTAAATTATTAAAGCAAGTGGAGTGTAAAGTGTGATCTTATTAGAGATTAGTATAAAATTGATGGGTGGCATTTGGACTACAATTATAGGCCTTCTGAAATTGTCTTTCTGTTTTCTAATTTTAGTACCTAGAAGAGAAAATATTTAAAAATATATCAAGGTATGAATTTATACCTTTTATGCTATATTTTTCAACATCTATTTGTAAAAATGTGTACTCTAAATGACATTGGTCTAGCTATTTAGGTAGAGCTATTTTCCTTAGACTCAAGAAAATTCTATTTTTGCAACTTGTTTTGTGCCTGCAATGTGAAGCATAGTAGACTGTTATAATACTCACACAAAATAATGCTAGATGAAATATAACAAAAATATCTGTTGCAATGTATACCTAGAGTCACAAAAGAAAAGGAAATTCTATATTTCAGAAGAAAATTAAAAGCTGAATGCCATAGCACTGACCCAGCAGCTAATGTTCCTGCAGCTACTTTGTGGAATGATTGGGTCCATCAATTAGCAGTTTGGGCTTAACTGCCTACATATGGCCTGGCCAAAGGTTTTGAGACTCACCCTAACATGACATATTGCGTTAAAATATTTTAGGGTGAGAGGAAATAGTCATTTTAACAAAAGCTAAATGGTGTTTAATGCTCACAATTTTTTGGCCTCTAAAAAAAATGAAAGAATAACCTTCATAAAGAACGAAATGTAGTAATTGAATGCAATTAGTGATGGTGAGAAGAAGGCAGGGGCAGATATGTGGACAAAAAATAATGACAATGATGATGATGATGACAACTTGGAGGTGGATGTTTAAAAATATATAAATATACATCAGATAGAGTAAACCTGGACTAGGAGTAATTGAAGGAAACACCTTTTAAGAACAGTGCATATTACAATAAATACTCTGATGAATCCTGCATTTCTCTAACTGTAACTTGAGTCACTCTATTGATTTTCAAAAACCCAGCGTTCTTTCCTTTTATTTCTTCCAAAATACCCTATGTTCTCCTGTCCTAAGGCTTATACATACTTGACTGCCTAAAGTATATTACCCTATTATTTTACTAAACACTTTTTTCATATCTCAGATTTATTATTTTTCAATGAAGCTTTCACTGGTGACATAAACCATGAAGTCTGGAATTATTGCTAGCTCAGCCACTTAATAGCTATAAGGCTTTGGGTCAGTATGTTACCATTCTGTATTTCAGTTTTCCTCACAGTATGGGTGTTTGAGGATAAAAGAGTTAAGGCATAAAAAATGCTTTGAATAGTGTTGGAAACATAGTTAAAGCTGAATCATAGTTTTAATATTTGTAACATATCAAAAATCTTTATTATCTTATAGCACAGTTATATCATTCTTGTCCCACCAAGATAAGTTATCACTGTAGTTCTTTTCTTGGATAATTTGATTTATTTCTACTTCACTCACCAGCCTTTAGCCTCCATGAGGGCAGGACCTATGGATGTTCTTAGTCACCACTTCCTTACTACACATAGCACTGAAAAAAGTTTATGCTAAATGTCATCAGTTAACGAATTAAAATATGAATTATTTGTCTTTCTCATAATCTTTTCTAAAACAATTTCAACACTTAGAAACTGAATAACTTGGGGACATAAAACATAGTCTTCCATAAATCCATGAAATATAAACCTGGGCTGCTCCTGTATCATGGAGCTCCCTGCACAGCAATGATTGTCAGAGACTTCTGGACCTATGTACTGACTAGGCAAGATACGTAGATGAAGAGCTAATGATTCCCAATGCCTGCTGGCGCAACCAGACACGTAGATCAGTTAAGAGTGAAGGACGATGGGGATGGACTTTTTCAGTCAAATATTGTATTAGTTTATTTGTGTTGCTGTATAACAAATTTTCACAAACATGGTGGCTTGAAGAAAGACAAATCTATTTTTCACAGTTATGATGATCCAGAAGTCTGGGCACAGTTTAGTTAGGTCCTCTATTCAGGTCTCACAAGGCTGCAATCAACCTGTCCCCTGGACTGCATTTCATCTGCAGGCTTGGCTGGGGAAGAATCTGTTTCCAACCCATTTAGGCTGTCGACATAATTTACCCTCTTGCAGCCCTATAACTGAGGGTCTGCACTTCCCAGGGGTGTTAACTGGAGGCCACCCTCAGGTTCTAGGGACTGTCCTCATTTCCCTACCCAGTGACCCTCATTATAACAGTTTATAATATGGCCCTTTGCTTCTTTAAGGACATCAGAAAAATATATTTGTATAGTCTACTAAGAAAAATTCACAGCTAGTGAAACATAATCAGCTTTATGATTACATTATACCATTTTATGATGTGTGTGAGACCTGATCACAGTTGCGATATAAGGTAAGCCAATCAAGCAAGCAAAATCTTTTCACCTTAAGTTAGAAGCAAGTCGCAGTTTCCACCTGATAATTAATGAGAGGGACCCATCAGATAATTTTTCACCCCTTTTCTATGGGTCTGCCCTAGGATAAGGAGAGTTACTGTGTTTGTTAAAGAAGCCACTTGAAAGTGTTACTCAATCAAGCGAGGCACTCTCCAAACTTAGTGTCTTTTTACTCATTCTTATTTCATGTCGTACATTTTTTCCCAGATACCCAATGCTTAACTTTTTCATTGCTTTCAAGATTTCACTGAAATGTTAACTTTAGGTAGATTACTATATGACAAACATATTTGGATTTTCAAACATGATTCTTAGAACTCACACTGTACCTGAACCTGTTCCAATTTTTTAACACTTATCATCTCATAGCAAAATAACATACTTGTTTATTATGCATATTATATATTTTCTAACTCTCTTCCTATTCAATGTAACCTCCACGAAAATAATTTTTGTTTTATAACTTTGCCATGTGACCTGAACAATGCTTGGTATAGTGTATGGTCATTAACTTGTTACATAAATTAATGTTAAGCTACAGTATTTGTTTTGTTCACAATTGGAACCACTCAAGATGTTTTTGCCAAACATTGAATCTTGAGTCATGATTGAATAACCCATGTCAAGAAATTCTTCCCAATATAGCCTTACATCCCATCCACCACTTCAGTCAGACACCAACACAATAGAGTCACACAGGTGCAATCCCAGTTCTTTATGGTAACTATTAAGGAGGACACATCATTTCTTTAGTATGTAAGGTATTCCTTTCTGGAATCGAGATTGCACTGCTTGTCTTGGACTTCAGTTAAAAATTCCCTCATTGCTGGCCTGTAAAAAGCAGGATTGGTAGAGGAGGAAAAAAATGCAAACATCCTACATCTTGGCTTTACGTTTCTCTCAGCAATAGATGTCTCTTTTCCTCTATAAGGGCAAATGAAATGACTTCTGTCAGCTGGGATATTTAGAGATTCAAAATGCTTTTGATCATTGCCATTCCATTTCTCAGTGACCTATAAACCCCATATGAAGGTTCAGATTTTGACATATCCGTGAGTGTGAACATTTTATTTCATCTGCAGTTCTGTGACTCTCATTATTAGTTTCTAAACCAGACTGTTGGCCAAGTAACCCCACAGCTGAAGAGATGACAGTCTCCTTTAGTGCTTTTATAGAGGCTCGCTGACATTTATAATGTTATGTAACTGGACAATTGTCTTGAACCTGTGTTTTAAAATTAGTTTTGATAAAATTGTAACATGCTTAAATCTCAGATAAGGAGAGTTAAGAAGAAAATGGATGGGAGGCAGAGAAAGAGAGATTAGAAACAAGAAGGCAACCAACATGGTAACCATCAGTGGTATACTGGATAAGGAAAATGTGCTACATGTGCACCATGGAATACTACGTAGCCATAAAAAATAAGATCATGTCCATTGAACCTACATGGATGCAGCTGGAGACATTATCCTAAGCAAATTAATGTGGGAACAGAAAAACAAACATCACAATGTCCTAACTTATAAGTAGGAGCTAAAAATTGGATAGTCATAAACATAACGATGGTAACAATAGAAACTGGGGATTACTAGAGCAGTAAGGGGGGAAGAAGCAAGGACTGCAAAACTAACTATTGAGTACTGTGCTCAGTTCCTGGGTCATGAGATCGTTTGTACTCCAAACCTCAGCATCATGCAGTATACCCAGGTAACACATCTGCAAATGTAGCTTCTGAATCTAAAATAGAAGTCAGAAAAAAAAATCCAAGAAGATAATAAACTGGCCACAGCTTCTTAACAGAGACCACTGATTGCTTCACTTCAAGTGGCGTCTTTAACAAACACAGTAGCTCTCCTTGGCCGATGTTCATCTCATCAGGATGATAAAATAATTCTAACTATGCAAACACTTAATAATTAGGATTTCCATGTCTCAATTTTATTCAGTTCTTCTCTGATTTTTATAAGATAAAGGATTCAATTCACCAAAAAGACTTAACTATTCTAAACATATACACACCCAACATTGGAGCACTAAGATTTATAAAACAATTTATTCTAGTTCTACAAAAAGATGTAGAGAACTACACAATAAGAGGGAGAAAGTTCAACACCCTACTGACATATCATCAAGGCAGGAAACCAACAAAGAATCTTGAACTTAAACTTGACACTGGATGAAATGAACATAATGAACATCTCCAGAATACTCCACTTAGCAACCAGCGTGTACCTCTTCTCTCTTCTCATCAACACATAGAATATCTGAGACCTTTATTGGAAGGTATATATACACAGACACACAGACACACACACATAGACACACACACACACACACAATGTCATACCAAGCACACTCTCAGACCACAGTGCAATAAAAGTGGATACCAGTTCCAAGAAGTTCTCTCAAAACCACATTATTACATAAAAATTAAACAACTTGCTCCTGAATGCCTTTTGGGTAAACAATGAAATTAAGGCATAAATACATACTGTATTGCAAATGTATTATTTAGGTACATATACCTGCCTGATAAAAACATGGAAAAAAGTAGAATGATTTAATACATTATTAGAAAAGTAATTATTGTCAGAATAATGCAATCACTTACGGTCTCAAATGATCTTCAAAGATACTGGTATTCTTCCATCTGGTAGTTATGGGTAAATTAATTTTTCTGGTATTATGTACTGTTTTTCAAAATATTCATATTGCACATATAAATATGTATATATCCGATAGTACATTTAATATATTAGTTATATTATTAGTGCATTTGTTCAGGATTTCTTAAAATAAGTTTTTCATGGCATTGACTAACAATGCTTTGAAAAAACATACTTTTATAATTCTGTTCACTTATTAATTGTAAGCAGTTTATGGATAAGCATTGTTGGACTGATTTTCGCAGACAACATTTTTTAAGCCAATAGAGATTATTACAGAGTCTTGTTTCCCCAAAGGCTTAGTTCTAAGAAAGAAAATGCCTTGCAATCTATTTAGAAATCTTTACAATTATAACATCAGAAATACTAGACATGATCGTGTAGCAAATATAATAAAAGGTGTGCCAAAAATAGCACTGTTATTTAATTTAGTTTAAAATTAGATAAATACAAACTAGGCAATAAGATAATTTAAAAAATCCATAACTACTAGCTTATATCCCAACCATTGTCTCTGTAACTAATTTATACTGTGCAAACTGGCATTGGAAGAAGGTACCCTGGATAGACAGAGTCAAATTGAAGGGAAGAATAAGAAAAAAGACCACACCCTTATATATTGTTACCTGACTGCAATAGCAGGAGAGGGACATTTATAAAAGAAATATTTTGAATTTTTGAAATCCTGACTTTGGTAAGTTTTGCATCTTTTCATAATGATTCTCTTCCTTCTTTTTATAAATAGCGAGCTTCTCAAACTTACTACTCTCTTAAAAATACACATATTGAAAACTTACAAATACCAATTATAGCCCAGCCATACCTGACTTAAAAATGAAAATGGCATGTCTCTCTCTATGAAGTGAAGAACACAATGCCAGCTATTACACTGTTTGCTAGTGAGAACAGCCAGCAAAAGTTAAAATGTGTTCATTTATAGTTAAGAAATGGGTAACAGATGCCAAGATAAATGGAGCATATCAAGACTATGTAAATTTTTGACAAACACAGTAAACACAATGTTTCCAAAATATGGCCTCTTGGCAAGTTTTTAACTTGCACATTTTTAATTTGTCACTCCAAATCTATGCTATTTTTGAAGTGCACCAATGAACTTACATTCCAATGTAATGGAATTTGAGACTTTCCTAAGTGAATATGATAAATGAAAAAAATTTATTACTGGTAAATGATAGGTAGTGACAGAAAATACTGCAAAATGAAAAGGTGTTAAAATTGCCTCAAACTGCAAGTAAGAAGAAGAAAGCCTCTCTACTGTCTAGCCATCAATGAGCATGCCGAAGCCAGAAAAAATTTGGCATCTCTCCCAGATGAATACAAATGAAATTTAAAAAATTACAAGGCACAGGTTACTGCTCATCAATAGGGTTGCATGCAGTTTTAGTCACATGAGAAAATATATAATTGCTCCTACTGGGATACAGAATTATTCCAGCCAATATATCCTCCCCTCAGAGATAAGAATTATGAAGAAAAATTAAAGAAGTTAAGATAGTTCTCATAGGAAATAGAATGGTTGTCAGCTGAGGTTTTACACCCAGCAGGAATCAACAAAATCATTCCAAATGAACTCCTTATATTTGTAAAATGGAGTGACAAACAGGATAAAATGTTACCAGAATATTCATGCAAACTTGCCTCTTTTATAAGCCAAAACATGCTTATTATTTATTATTTTGCAGCAATATCTTTATTTTACTATTTCTTATTTTTAAATCAAGTTTGTTTCCTAATGGATTTGAAATCATTTACTTGTTTCCATTTAGCATAATTAGGGAATCACATAAAACAGAAAATGGTGGTGAGTACGTTGCAGTGGATGTCATAAGTCAGCAAAAATGAGCCCATTATCACAGTTGTGCTCTAGATTTGATTTAAGACAAAATGACACTACAATGTGAATGCCTTAAATGCAAAAATGGTGTAGCAGTCCTTCTGGCATCCCCATCACCAACCACGTTTCTTGAACTGAATATATCTGAATTAATGAATGCAAATAAAACAAAAAGTCATAATAATTACTATTTAATTGTTAATATTTGTTCAGAAGTAGTATTGTGCAAGTATTTGTGCCAAAAATTCAGTGCTGAACAGGGGCACATGCTAGACCTTGAGAAGCTTACGGCTTGATCAGTGAGAGAGTCAAGAAAATAGGTGGTTCCAACACAGTGTTGGAGGTTCAAACACAGGGCAGTTCACCTGCTATGCACACACACTGAACAAGCAAACCAAGAGGTGGGAGCTGGAAAAAGTTTCCTGACACATTTCACCCGAACAATAAATAAATTAATAAGTAGAAATGAAACAAGAAGATACAACATTCTGGTTAGAGGGAGTAATAAATTCATTGCAAAAGCAGTGCTAGCCAGAAAATTATGTTATTAATATTTCTATATGAAAATGATTTGACATATTTTTTCTATTTCCTATACTCTGTTGAAATAAATTATTTTAATTGATTAGAGCAACGTTTTTTCTTTTGAATTCATATAATAAAAAGAGGTTAGACCATTATGGAGTTAGATCTAATTTATTATATTGATTACACATTCAGCATATAAAATATTAATTATGCTTAGGTAAAAATTATCCAAAGAGTTTCATTGCCTATACTGAATAAATGTCTATAATTCTGCCACACATTAATAACTTATATGCATTTTCCAATCAACTCAACTCAGTCCTGTTTTTCTTCATTATTGAAACGGATCAATTTGGCTGAGCTTGAACATTAAATGATGATGCTGGCTTGTTTACTAGCAGTGTTTTGTGGGAAACGACTTTCCTTACACACAAAATCCCTGTCAGTATTGTGTAAAATTTATTCTGCAAGCATTGTGAAGAAACTAGAACTTCTGAAAAGAATGAACTCCTGTCTTTCATCATATGCTCACTCACCTCCCTGAATAGAAGTAGAAGAAATTACTCTATTCGTTGCTATTTATACTACTTAAAATGATGTCTCTCTGTATCTCTGTCTCTGTTTCTGCCCCTGCTTCCCTCACTCCATTCGTCTTTTCCTTTCTCTAATTACAAATTGCCATGCAGTGATTTAAGTAACCGCCATGTATTATTTCACAGTTCTATAGTTCAGAATTTTAGGTCATGCATTACTGGGTTCTTCACTTAGGTTCTTACAAATCTAAAACCAAGATGCTGACAAGTTTACATTCTCATCTAAAACTTGGAGTCCTCTTCCAAAAACATGTAGTTATGGTGGATGTTTGTTCTTTGCAGATTTAGTTCTGACAGCCATATTTTCTTGTTGGTTATTGTTTGGAGATTACGCTCAGCTCGAAGAGATCGGCAATATTCCTTGATGTGTGGCCCTATCCATCTTGAAGGTGAGAAATACAGAACCTCCTTCCTGCTGAATCTTTCTCCATCTTGAAACTCCTTTTCTCCCCCCTCCTTTTTTCTGAGACAAAGTCTGCTCTGTTGCCCAGATTGCAGTGCAGTGGTGAGATCTCAGCTCATTGCAACCTCTGCCTCCTGGGTTCAAGAGAGTTTCCTGCCTCAGCCTCTTGAGTAGCTGGAATTACAGGTACATGCCACCATGCCTGGCTAATTTTTGCATTTTTAGTGGAGACAGGGTTTCACCATGTTGGTCAAGCTGGTCTCGAACTCATGACCTCGTGATCCACCCACCTTGGCCTCCCAAAGTGCTGGGATTGCAGGCATGAGCCACTGTGCCCGGCCACTCTGGCCCTTTTAAGAGCTTGTCTGAATAGGTTTATCTGTTGAGGAAAATCTCCCTATCTTAATGTGAACTGATTTAGAAGCTTAATTACATCTATAAAATACCTTTACCCTAATACCTAAATTAGTGTTTGATGGAATAACTGAAAGGAGCTATGTGTATACCAGGCACCAGGAATTTTGAGGGCTATTGTGAAATTCTGCCCACAACACATATGGTTAAGTTTACTCAAATTAGAAAAGTTATGATGTAGTTTCATTAATACAAAGGGTATGAACACATTTTAAAGCTTTGCCTTGTTAGGGTCAAACTGCTCACGCTTATTTTAGAGTTAAGTGCAAATGGGGGTCTGGTAACGAATATAAAGATTCTTCATTATATCTTACCCTGAATCCACTTACGACAGATGGATTTAAATTTAAAATAGATTTTGGAAAGTTGTATGATTAGGTTCTCTCTGCAGTGTATTTTTCCACAGAAGTTTGAGTTTCTTCTAAGGCTAATGAATAGGGCTTGCAACACTAGATAGTACAAACTGAACTTCACCATTCTGTTTTTTCAAAGAATTTAACCCACATGGATGAAAAAATTTTGAATAGCACTGTCCAAATTATAATACTAAGTGATCTTTGGGGTTGGTCTAAATAGGTTCTCAGTAAAAGCTTTGCAGCCTGAAAACCAACATGTTTCAACAAACTATGCAGAATTCATGCTATACAGAATGCATAGACTCACAGTAATTTGTGACCTATTTTTAGGAGCCTAATAAATACCTAGGAAAATAATGTGTAAAAATGTTAATGTTGAAAACTTTATATAACTACTATAAATGTGATACCAAAATGGCATAAATATTGGAAAGAAAGATATTATTTCCAATTTCAATGAATAAAAGGGAAGGGCTCTTTGTAGTAGAAAATATTTAAGTTGTATTTATAATGACACCAGAATCTCAGCTGAAATGTATGGGAAATAGATTGAGAAAATATAAACAGTGTCTAATTGAGTATAGCAAGCCATAGTATAGTCCTTTGACAAGCACTTCATGTTTCCAGAGCAAACGCTTGACTCACGATTCACATACAGACAAGCTTTAGCATTGGTCAACAGCTTGTGGCAAGTTGTGGTCTAGTTATTTCTCATTATTCTGAAGTTTTGGATTATTTTAACAAAAGCAATAAGTGAATAAGTTATGATTAACATATTAAATATGAAAATATGAATTCTAAAAAATTTAAAATAGTATTTTATAGGAGTCACATATTATATAATTAACATAAACATTAAAACAAGCAACCTCACTCAGTACTTTTCTTGCAAAAGCTAATCACGTTTTTCAGATTGGTGAATATATCTAGAGATTTTATTTCCAGTATACTCACATAAAAGATTTAATGGGACTTCCTTTGTGTCACCGAATATTTTTTAGAAAATTTCTATGATATTAAAAATAGTATTTATTTAGTATATTATATCTATCGTGTAGTATTTGATGGCAGAGTGGAGTGTTCATGTGTTTTTTTCAATGATTTCCCCTTTTAGAAAAAATGAAGATATTTCTAATTTTTGATCACTGTACATATTGAAGCAATTATTTCCTGCGAATGTGTACATTCACTGATTTATTTATTTATCCAAGAGCTACTTCTCAGTGCCTACTGTCAATCTAGGACCGCTCTAAATATTGAGGACCTACTTGTTCATTAAGAAAGATAAAGTTCCTGTTTCATCAATATTATTTCCTGGGAGGCTGGGTGAGGCAGACACTGAAGAATGAATTAACATTTTAAGTAATCTGGTTAGTGATAAATACTGTAGAGAAAAAATAAACAGCCACTGGAATCGAGAGGGATGTTGGGTGTTCTTCAAATGCATTTTTAAGAAGGTGGCCTTAAAAAATAACCAGAACCTAAGTGAAGAAAGAAAATGTGCAGCTATTCCTGCCAGTGTTTTCTGGCCAAAAGAAGTTTCAAACATCCCTGGGATGGAGCTCCCAGAGGGAAAGGCAAGCTGCCATTTTTGCTGTTTGGGAGACTTAGCTCTTCTACCTTTTGGGCTCTGAAGATTCTAAGGTGACTGGGACTAAATCATACCCCCAGCGCAGCACCGTTGCTCTATCCAAATGTGGCCAGACTGCTTTTTAAGCTAGTCCCAGATCCCATTCCACCTTACTGGGAAGGACTTCCCAACCAGGGTGTCCAGCCACCTTCTACAGGTGTGTTCGTGCCAGCAACTGGTCCATAACTCCCTGAGACAGAGCTCCCAGAGGGAGAGACAGATTGCCATCTTTGCTGTTTCACAGCCTTCACTGTTGAAACCTCCAGAGAATCCGAAGCGTCTACGGACTGGTGGGAGCTCCAAGCATACTACAGCAGCCCTACAGGAAAGTGCCAGACGATTACATGGGTGCCTGTTCCCGTATCTCTGCACTGAGCAGGTCCTCCAGGCCTGGGCATCCAGTCACCCCTTGCCAAAGCTACCAAGCCGGTAGGAGCTCTGCAGCTCCATGGACAGAGCCCCCAGGGGAAACTGAAAGCCACTCTGCCACTGCCTTTGCTACTCTTTGATGAAGGAGAAAAGACCTTAAGGGCCTCATCCACACCTCAGCAAGCTACAGTCAATGCAAAGACAGGAGGCCAGTACATCTCTCATGGGTCACATCGCTCTGCTCATCACCAGACAGGGAATCCCTGGCTTGGGCCCACAGCATAGATCCTCCATCCTGAGCTGATGGCACTGAGTAATTGCTGACCTGCATCTCTTTTGAGTGGAGCCCCCAGGAGAGAAGCAAAAGGCCCTTAGCCACAACCATCACTAAAGTCCCTTCCTTTGCTGCCTCCAAGTTGAGGAAGAAACATAATCTCTTAGATTGTCCCAGAGCTACAGTGAGCAGCCCAGGAGTACCAAGCCATAGTCTATAGCCAGTATTCCAGTGTGAGAGAAGCCCACACTTTCAGAGCACTGAGGGGGAACATGGTCACAAATGTGAAGAAACACAGGGGAGAAACACATGGAGAAAGACTCTACCAACTGACCAGCATGCCTAAGTACTACCTACTGGATCACACCACAAGCTTCAACAGCCCCCAAAACTACCTTGCTAACATACCCTTTTCTAAAACCAAAGACACTAAATCACCTTCAAATAAAGACCCTGAACAATGCCTTGGCCCCGTGAAAACATCCAGAAAATATCAGAAAATATGTCTATTTACTGAACACAATATACACTGCAGTTAAGAGAACTCCCACGTGCAGAGATGAGAAAGAACCAATGAAAGAACCCCAGTAACTCAAATGGCCAGAATCTCATATGTCCTACATATGACTACACCAATTCTCCAACAAGAGTTCTTAACCAGGCTGAGCTGGCCTAAATAGCAGAACTAGAATTCAGAATATGAATAGGAAAGAAGATCATGGAGATTCTCAAGAATGGCAAAACCCAATTCAAAGAAACTAAGAATCATAATAAAATGATACATGAATGAAAAACGAAATAGCTTAAGTCACAATACAAAAGTTGAAAAAGACAACACAATTCAAGCAAGTATTAACAGAATAGACTAAGCTAAGGAAAGAATTTCAGAATTTAATGATGAGATCTGTGAAATAAGATAGGCAAAAATAAATTTTAAAAAGAGTGAAAAAGAATAAAAAAGTCTCCAAGAAGTATGGGAGTATTCAAAGAATCAAGAATCACTGGAATCCCTGAAAGAGACAGGAAGAAAGCAAAAACTTGAAAAACATATTTTAGAATATTGTCCATGAAAATGTTCCCAACCTTCTATAGAGGCCAAGCATCAAATTCAGGAAACACAGAGAATGCCTGCAAGATTCTATACAAGAAGATTATCCCAAGACATGTAACCATCAGATTCTTCAAGGTCAAAATGAAAGAAGAATGTTAAAGGCAGCTAAAAAGACAGGGAAGTTCACCTAAAAAGGGTACCTCATCAGACTAACAGCTAAAACCCTACAAGCCAGAAGAGATTGGGGGTCTATATTCAACATTCTTAAATAAACATATCTTCAACCAAGAATTTTATATCCAACAGACTAAACTTTCTAAGCAAAAGAAAAATACTACTCTTTTCATATAAGCAAATAATGACAGAGTTTATTACCACCAGACCTTCGTTACAAGAGATCTTGAAAGGAGCACTACATACAGAAAGACTACTACTAGATAATACAAACCACACTTAAAAAAACACAACAGTGACACCATAAAACAACCATATAAACAAGCCAGCATAATAGCCAGCTAACAACACAATAACAGAATTACTGCATATTGATACTAAACTTATGTGAATATGGATTAAATGCCCCTACTAAAAGTCACAGAGTGGCAAGCTGGATAAAACATCAAGACCAAATGGTATGGTGTCTTCAAGATACCCATCTCACATATAATGACACCCATGGGCTCAAAATAAAGGGATGGAGGAAAATCTATCAAGCAAATGGAAAGTAGAAAAAATGCAGGGGTTGCAATCCTCATTTCAGATAAAACAGACTTTAAACCAACAAAGATTAAAAAAAAAAGGCATTACATAATGGTAAAGGGTTTAATTCAGCAAGAAGACTTAACTATGCTAAATATATATGCACTGAAGAGAGGAGCACTCTGATTCATAAAACAAGTTTTTAGAGACCTACAAAGAGATTAAGATTCCCAAACAATAAGAGTAGGAGACTTCAACACTCCACTGACAGTATTAAACATATCTCAGGGCAGTAAATTAACAAAGATATTCAGGACCTGAACTTAACATTGGAGTAAATGGATTAGGTAGAGCTCTGTAGAACTCCCCATACAAAAACAACACAATATACATTTTCCAACAAAGAGCTTATTAATGATCTCAACAAGAGCAGTTTTAGCGAAATGTTGGATAAAATGATTGAACAAAGTTGCATTGTTGAGAAAATATGAAGAATGCAATGGGATAGAGAGTTCTCTTGAATATTCTATGAGGAGTATGAATTGCACAGAAGCTGGAGCATGGTATGGGGATGTGAAGTCTTATTTTGTGACACCTGAATATTATGACTTTTCAAGGGTTCTCTTTATGAAAAGAACATGAAATAATAAATATAACATGAATAAAAGGAATATGTATTTAGAATTTACAAATTATAATAATTTTTAAATCCACAATATTTATCTACAATCATAAATTCACAGGATGTTTACAAATTAACTGCTGGAATCTGACACACCTTTATAATACTTCAGCCTCAGTGTTCCTAGTGGATGTATAACTTTGTTAGGTTCTTCATATAAGAAAAGTTTTAGTATCATTTTATATATATGTATATATATTTATATATGATATATATAAAATATATATATATCATATATGATATATATATATAAAATTGCATTTTAGGTTTTAGGGTACATGCGAAGAACATGCAGGATTGTTGCATAGGTACACACATGGCAGTGTGGTTTGCTGCCTTTTTCCCCATCACCTATATCTGGCATTTCTCCCCATGTTGTCCCTCCCCAACTCCCCACCCCTCACTGTCCCTCCCCTAGTTCCCCCCACAGACCCCAGTGTGTGACGCTCCCCTCCCTGTGTCCATGTGTTCTCATTGTTCAACACCCACCTATGAGTGAGAACATGCAGTGTTTTTAGTATCATTTTTGATGGTGATAATGGAAAGGTAATTCATTAATTTCCATAAGCAAGGTTGGTTTAAAATTTAAATTTGTTACAGTTTACTACTGTTTTCTCAGATTCACAAGTTTTTATTGAAGATATCGACAATATTAGAATTGTTATGAGACTTGATACTTTTAGGATTATAGTAGAATTTTTTAAAACTTCAACTTCTGTCATAATTTTATGACTATATTTTATTGTCCTCAGCATATAACAAAGCTAACTACTCTTTGATTTTGTGATAATTTTAGTCACTTTTGCTGCCATACATTTTCATTATACATATTTTTTATTTTGACAATTATTATTTAAAGAGATTAAATATGCAAAATTTATCTTCTATTTAGCCACATTATTGCCAATTCTAGTACACTTTATTTCTTTTTGTATATCACATTTATATTTCATTGTAAACAAATGAAAATCCCGAACATTTCCTGGCTTGTTATCAATCATTCCCAAGTGGACTTCCCTTGTGCTTGGGGCACTGATAGATTCTAGAGTATCATGTTAGTCCAAACTTAACCTTTGAAATTAATTTTTAAAAATCATTTGTTTTGTGTTTTACCATTTTTCTGGATGTCATATTTTTTCCTTGCCAAAAGTGAAACAATGTGTGTCTTACATCTGTTTGGAGCGTGTTTTCATTATCTGGAAGTAAGTGCACCTAGTTGTGTGAACTCACTTTTCTAATGGGCTCACAAAAGTTACGTGATTGTGTAAGTTACTCAGCTCTGTCTTTCTCATTGTTAAATGGGGAGTAATGGCCTCTTGAAGGTTTCTAAGTCTTAAGTGGAAATGAAAACTCCAGTTATTTATTTTCAACTTTAGTGTTTATAATTTTTTGATTATCTTCTAGGCAGCTAGATTTTCTGTAATGGCCAATTAATTTAAACTGACAAGCTTTGTCCAAGTAATTTTTTATTATGACTTCTGATATATTTGTGATCTATTTTTATTATCATATATTTTACATTTACTATAATGTAATCCATGTCATCTTCCCTATTTGTAAACCCTCATTTGAATTTTTGAGGCACAGTTAGTCCTTTTATCTTCATATGGTTTTGGAAAACTGTAACCTATTTTATGTGGCATTTCCTTAGCACCTATTTTATTATGTAATAAATACCTCATAAAATGGTATTAAATTGGTTGCTATACCTTTCTTCCTTTCCAAACATAAAGAACTTAGAAGTTGCACTGCCAAACCTTCCCTCTCAATGGGCATGTATTGTTGCACAGTATTTCAGTTCTAACTCATTCTCTACTGAAGATAACTCATTATTCTGATTATCATTATTAGTAATATTATTTAAATATAGAATTTTTTAAGGTATATCAATGATTTCTAGTTTCTCTGTTTACTAATTATTTATAAATTATGAATTTTATTCATGTTGACACTGCATGTCTCTCTCTGTTTTTATATTTATCTGTCAAATTTTTCATGGTAGGCTACATTTTTTTTAACAAATCAGATAAATGTTTCTTTTAAAATATTTTTGAATCCATGTATAATATCCCTTTTTTGTATATTTTATCTATCCATCGTAATATATCCATATTCTTTTGTCATTTGTTTTCTAGGTTTCTTAAGTCTATCACACCTGCCACAGTGTTTTAACTAGCATATAGGCTAATTATTTCTGCTTCTCATGTGGCTTCTTAGAATTTTTTAAATTGCAAATTTTATGTTTCTACTTTATGCCAGGAAGTCTTATCTCTGTTTTGACTCCCATGTCCCTATTGGAATTTCAGTTTCACATATGACAATTGTATTCTCAAAAGATGAAATAATGAAACTATTTTTTAAATAATTTTATTTTTCTTCCAAAGCTCATATTATGTGTACTTTTATGGGACTTTGTTCATTATGCTTTTCATCTTTGATATACATGTATAAATGGATTTAATACTAGTTTCTGTTGTGGTTACTCTTTGTAAATAGTGCCACATTTATGGTTCTTTCTGAAATAACTCTGCGAAACAACAATAGAGAGAATTACTAAGTCATTCTCGTCAGCATTGAGACCTTTCAGAAAAAAACAGAAAAGCAAACTTTAATATGAGCACTATTGGCCAGTCCCTGTGCCAGGATCTCTAGAGAAAAGAGCCAAGATGAAGGATCATGCAGAAAGACCAACTTAGAAGAGGCGTAAACAGGTTCTGGACTCAGTTGCTCCATGATCAGGTCCAAGCCTCAAAGATCTGTAATTTCCCTTCAAAAAAGCCAGCACTTGCTGTTTGTATGGTACATCGAGAAGGCCTCCATAGGTTTGCCTGCACCCGAAAAGGAATTTCATTTGCAGGAAAAGTGGTTAGTGGAGTTGCTAAGCTCTTAAACTGGGACATGTGCATGTAAATTTGACTTCCAATAATTCTCCTCTGACAAGCCTACCTTACGGCTCTGGAAACAGTGGTAAAATGGGTAGCTGTGGGCCGTGCAGGCAGTGCAGACAAGGGCTGTTCTTCTTCTCTCATGGTGTCACCTCTAACCCCACTCTGCAGCTCCTGGCTCCTCCCGGGTCATGATGAAGTGTTCTCAAGGGATTAAAGAAAACGTGTTTCACTTTACTAGTCATTTGGCAGTCTGGCACTGATGGCCTCTGCGTGACAGATGGCCGTGTGTTCCAGTTCTTCTTTGTAAAGGTCACTATAGAGTTGTTCAGGTCGTCCGCACTGGGAATAATGAGCAGCACAGCACCCTGATACAGGGCAGCACGTTGCATCTCACTTCCTAAGACCAACCTCTCCTCACCGAAAGCCTCCTGATGAATGATATCATTCTATAACAGGGGCCTCCCTAGGTTTATTCAGCACCAGCTCCTGGTTTTTTTTTTTGAGACAGGTCCAGGCTCAATGGAGTGGTGCCATCCTGCCTCACTGCCATTTGAACCTCCCAGCTCAATGATCCTTCCACCTCAGCCCCCAGAGTAGCTGGGACGACTGTGTCTACCACCACACCTGGCTAATTTCTTCATTTTTTGTGAATATTGGGTCTCCCTGTGTTTCCTAGGCTTATGGGCTCAAGCAGATTTCCTGTCTCAGCCTACCAAAGGACTGTGATTACAGGCATAAGCCACTGTGCCTGGCCACTCTTGACTTCTCGATTGTTTTAAATCTTTTTACAAATCAGATGGTGTCTTTTAACACCTACACAACACTTACACTCACAAATGCCCTACCCTTTAATAGTAACTGTTGACTTACTATTCCTGAGTAACTTGCTTTGGCTTCTTCTTAATTTATTAATCCTTATCATTTAAAGCACTATATATATGTAAATATAGCACTTCTGATCTACTTTAAATATTGTCCATTATATTACATTCCTTCCGGCTGCATCCAAGGGTTGAATAATCTGTGCTTATATTTCCTGTTAACAGCCAAGTAATTAACTTATTTCATAGTTAGCTGGAAATCCTATTTTATTATGTATCTAAAAATAATAATTTTTTAAATTCCCATACTTCCCAAGATACATCATCTGGAATATTACTTATTATCCTACTTAATATACATGTCCTCAAGTTCCTTTCCATATAATTTTAACCATGTATTTACATTTTCTTTTCATTATAGGAGCAGTCCAAACATCAACTTTTAAATATTTGATAACTTTAATTTGTTTAACAAGTATTAACATTACCAAGTCAGAATCTATGCTAGTATGCTTATTTGGTTGAAATCTAATATTTTTTACTTGCACAGCATTTTAACACAATTTAGTAAAGTAATGTTAAAATTTATTGTAGGTCATTCCTAAGGTTTTAAAACAAATTTCTAAATTAATGTCTCCTATTATCGTTATTTCATTGGTGTAGCTCAACATTCTTTTATATATTTGTTCTTGAATAAAAATGTTGTTTAATGACTTTCAAATGCAGAAACAATGTTAGGTCTTTTAGGACTTTCAAAGTTCAGGATTGGTGGTACAGGAAATTGCACATGTGAATCAGACACCATGTATGCTACTAGGAACCTAAACATATTGTGGAGCAGTTACATGTATGCAGAGTCTAGCATACAGCAGAGTGCCTTATATGTAATTTGACATGATACTAATTACAGAGGAATAAAGGAAAGAGCAGACCCTGCCTACCATGAAGGTAAGTAGTACAGACTATGATTCATGGAAGCAAGAGATCAGTTTTTCTTAAGGAGCATGTGAAAAACAGAAGGGTAGCAAAAAGGTAAAGGAGCACTCCAGGAACAGGGGGGTGACCCTGAGGAGGTCATCTTAGCAGAATGCAAAAGGCTACTCTCTTGAATCATTGACAAAACATTAAGCCAACATAACAGTAATATTCTGTCATCATGAAGTCTTAAGAAGCCACAGAATGAGGCATCCTCAAAAAGGATTCCAGGAAGATTAAAATGGTTACCTGGCTGGGAAAAGACCTCAACCACCTGAGAGTGACCCTGAAACAGAGAGCGAAGCTTAGGAGCAAAGATACTGTGGTTGCATTTAGTGAGCGGACTTCAAGTCTGATTATAACTACTACTTGTGACCTCCGTCCCCTTTTAGTTTATATATTGTGCAATATTGCAATGTTATAAAGCAGGCATGTTTTTTAATATATGTTTCACAATTTTTATTATTATAATTTAATTCAATACCTCCTTAAATAACCTTATAGTATTTCTGCTATTTAAAAAATTCATCCTCTACTGACGAATCAAACATTTTTTTAGCTTTAATATAAATATGAAGAAATTTGAATGGAACAAATCACAGTATTTTTTTTTTCCTTTAGCAGAGAGCATGCAAACACTGATGTAAATTTGTAGTGTTATTAAGAAGTATTAGAAAAATCTGAGGTCAGATCAAACAATTATCCTTTATTTTTCCCTCTTTGCTATGAACTGGCCTATGTGGAAATTACAGTCTTGATCTTTAATTTGACTCTATCTGTATTCCTTTAAGTCACAAGCAAACACAATAGCACATTTTTGTAAGTTTTTTTTCATGTACTTTATATCATTCCAAATATGTTCCCTTTCCTAAATTTCAAAACATATATATTTATTTTCATTTCTTTTTTTGCATGTGAAAACAAATTGAGTCTAAATATATTTAATTTTAAAATCATGACAAAGAATAATGAAAGAAACAGAAGTAGATGTCAGAGCCAATTCTGATAAGAAGATTCTACAACATTTGAGTATTTTGTAATTATAGTCGGGTATGGCAAGAAAAATGAAAGAAATTTACCTTACAGTAGAACTACATTTTGAGTTCCTTATGATAGAAAAGAAAAAGATTTTTGAAGTTGAATCTATGTCTTTGATATCAAGGTGAAGTTTTAATGGTAGATATCAACAAAATAAGTATCAGACACCTGTAGAAAAGTGTCCACTGACTTACCTAGAGCACCATATTTTAAATGGAATTAATTTTGCCTATTTTTATGTTGATAATCTTTACAGTTTCATTTAGTAATTGAAAATATAATGGCATTAAAATTTAAATCAGTGATTCAAGAGAGTATCCTTTTGCATTCTGCTAAGATGACCTCCTCAGGGTCACCCCCCATTCCTGGAGTGCTCCTTTACCTTTTTGCTACCCTTCTGTTTTTCACATGCTCCTTAAGAAAAACTGATCTCTTACTTCCATGAATCATAGTCTGTACTGCTTACCTTCATGGTAGGTAGGGTCTGCTCTTTTCTTTATTCCTCTGTAATTAGTAACAGTCTATTCATTTATTTATGAACATAGCAGAATTTTTGCTTTTCTTTTGCATGATATAAATATTTTTTGATACTGTTTTGAGAGGAAAATATCATTTCTACATGTGTTGATGCAAACTTTCATGCTTCATAAAATAATAATATTATGCCCAGCACAATGTGATTTTAATGCATACATATGCTCTCTCTTTTTCTCACACACACACAAATGCATGCATGCACACATAAACATCTCAAGCATAGATGATTATGTGAATCACACTTTATCAATCAAGAAAGAAGAACCACCATAAGGGTAGTAAAAACAGTTGATAAAATTTATTTCCTATAAAGAGTCAGAGAGTAAATAGTTTAGATTTTGCAGACCATATGGACCCTGTCTCAACTACTCAAGTCTGCTGTTGTAGTACAAATGCAGCATTAGGGAATACTTAAAGGGCTGGCTGTGTTCCAGTTAAATCGGATTTATAAAAACAAGTGTGCTTGATCTGGCTCACAGGTTGCCGTTTGCTGATCTCTGCTTGGGGAAGTTGGGGATTTAATGTCTGAAAAAGGAGTGAGAGCATCAGAGGAAACTCACTAACCAACCCTCCTGAAGCCAAGAACATTTAGTGGCAGGAACGTAACTATGAGAGAACAATGATGGAAAGGCCAAGAGAACACTGTGGTTGGACTGGAATTTGTTGGTCACTAGGTGACACACTGGGAATAAAAGCTGCAAATGGAATAAAAGGGAGAGGAACCCACTCCCACCTCCACAGCAGTTTCCTCTCTCCATCTCCCACCTCTACCAGCAGCCCCACATCTAACTCCTATGACCTCCAAGAGTAATGGCTATGGCTTCAATTCTTTTCTTCACATCTATTTCCTTTTTTTTGTTCCTTTTTGCCATCGTAACTTAAAGCATACAGGAAGGGGATTCTGAAGAATGTGGTTACAGTTCAATCAAACTGATTCAATATAGAACGACCACAAATACTTTTCAGGTTACTAAAAAATCTCATTCGTAGTCCATGCAAGATCATTTTCCCTTTTTGTTAGTTGAATTAATTCATTCTCGTTATTCTTCATATCTCACTGTCATTCCCACACTTCTCTTAGGCAACCATTCCAATGGGTTTAATGCTTACAATTGTATTTGTAGCTTTTATGTTAAATCGCATGTTATGTGCATGCTTGTTTTAAGTTATTGGTATGTTATACCTTATATTTGTATGATACTACATTATATACCATATATTTGTAATTGTGTCCTTTTTTCATTAATTTTGAAGAACTATTCATGTAATGCTTTCATTTAATCTAGCCCTGTATAAGATTTATTTGCTGTTGTTTGCCTATAAGTCTCTACTGACACAAGCATTCCTAAAAGGAGTAGCCTTTAATATGTTCCATTGTTGACCATTGCAAGTAAAAATGCCTAAGAATACTTGTGTAATTGTTTAACTTGAGTAAGTATTGTCTCTAAAACTACTGAAAGGGCATCCTTCTTAATCACCAAAAACAATTGCTTCTCTAATTTTGAACAGTCTAATCTTAAAAAAGTATTTGTTTTAATTTTATTTATCTAATTAAACAATATTTTATAGCATCTTTTTATGTTCCTGCAGCTTTTTGGTTTTCTTCTTCAGTAATTTGAATATGAAGATTGTTCTCTTTTTCTTGTTGAATTACCAGAAATCCTTGTATATTTTATTAATCTCTTATTTTAAATAGCTAACATTGTCTATAGTTTTCTTATAGTGAATACAATCTTTAATTTCGTTCTTATCAAAATAATAAACATTTTCTTTAATAAAATTTTTAATAACTTTTTGAACTTTCACTAAATTTTTACTAGGTTCCATATCCCAGTATTAATTTCTTAAATTTTATTCTATTAATGTTATATTTTTTACTATTATAGTTAGCGTTCTAATTTTTTAATGTCTATCTTTTTATCTTTTAAATATAAATCTTTCAATTTTCTTGTAAAAAATAATTTTCCCAAATCCTACAAAGCAACTATTTTCTTACTCATTTAGTTTTTGTTTATTCTGCCTTGTATACTAAGTTTCTATTTAATGTTGTTCTACTACTGTAGTCTCTGTTAAATTCTGTTAGTTCTAACTTATGATCTTGTGCCAAAAGCACTATTTTAAAATGATTATAGATTCTCAATATGTCTCATAATTGAGAGTGAGAAATATTCCCTCTTTACTCTTCCTTTAAAAAAAAAACTTAACTATTTATGGACCTCTGTAACCCTGTTAAAAATTCAATGCATCTTTATTGAATTTCTAAATAATCAAAAAAACAAATGCAAATGAGATTTAATGGATGGCAACTGAGCAGGAATGTGAAAAATTAGAATTACCATAAGAAAAATATGTGTGGAACAATGAATGCAGTTTAATGGGGTGGAGGAAGGTTGGTGATGAGGGAAAGAGGAAAAGTAAAAGAGTGAGAAAGAGGCAGAAGAAGAAAAACATGATACATTAATTTTATATTTTTGCATTTGTTACACTATTCAAATGAATGCTTATGTTACCTGTTGTTTTTTTTTTTCTTTTCCAAAAGAAAAGATAAATTAGAGTCTGAGATCTAGTTGTAAAAATAAATAAGACTTTCAGGGTTTGTCTCACTGCAAAGATTGTGTCATAATAGGCTTTTATTATAATCCCAACATTGGAAAATCGTAATTATGTCTGTGATTTTCACTAAGGTATTGAGTGCTGAAGAATATTAAAATATCATGAGGAATGTTTCAAAGGATAGATTTAAAATTCTGTGTCTCTTGATTATAAAGATCATATTAAAAACATAAAAGGAACTCTATAATAAAAAGGAACTGTGTTCCCAGAATCACTAGAGTGTAATATATCAACATATTCCAAGAAATTAATTTTACTGAAAGAAGAGATACAGAAAAGAAGTATATATGTCGAACAAATAAGAAAATTAGCAAATTAATTAATAAACAGTATATTTAATAATTATAACAAATAGCATTAAGAAGCTTTGAATTGGGTTAAGATGAGAAACTGATAAGACCAGGGAGAATGGCTATCTTTATCAAAGTTTTAGAAGAAACTGTCTCTGAAAATGACATTTGATGAGAGACATGAATGAAGTTAAATGTAGATTGCTCCAGAAAAAGAAACTGGGTGCAAAAGCTCTTGAGGCAGGAACAGGCAGGTGTGTTTGAAGACGAGGAAGAGAAGACCAAATACAGCTGGAATGTAGTGAATGGAATTGGGAAATGAAGTCAGAGAAATAAGACTTGCAAATATAGTATCATAAACTTCCTTAGAACATTTAAATTCTAGACATGGGCTGAAAAACTTTACTGAGGCTTGATTTACGGAGAGGTACTATTATCCCTCACCCTTGGGGGATGCATGTGACAGACAATATGTAATGATGAAAATAGTTGAATTACGTACATGCACACAAACCTATACAAACACAAACACAGAGCGAGTGAGACGAAGACTCCAGATTTTGGTAATATTATAGAATAAGTTAAGTTTCTGTGTGCAGTTTCATAAATTGAGTGGAGTTGAAATAAAATATATATTTTTTTCTTTTTTGAGACAAGATTTTGCTCTGTCAACTTGACTGGAGTGCAATAGCAAGATCATGGCTGACTGTTGCCTTAAGCTTCCAAGCTCAAGTGGTCTTCCCAGCTCAGCCTTCTGAGTAGCTATAACCAAAAGCAAGTGCCACATGCCTGACTAACCTTTTTTGTTTTTGTAAAGATCTGGGTCTTGCTATATTGTTCAGGCTGGTCTCAAACTCTTGGGTTCAAGTGATCTTCCCAACTCTGCTTCCCAAAATTCTAGGATTACAGGCATGAACACCTGACTAAATCAAAATCTTCACATCTAGAGACTTGGAGTATAAGTTGTAGACGTTTTACTAAATTTTTACTAGGTTTCATATCCCAGCATTAATGCAGTGGCAAAGAAAACCCCGTTTTCTGCAAGGAAATTCAAACTGGCTGCATAAATTTGCATAGGAAATGAGGAGCCAATAGTTAATCACCAAGACAATGGGGAAAATGTCTCCAGGTCATGTTAAAGAACTTTGCAGCAGGCAGCCATGGCTAAAAGGGGCTAAAATACAGCTCAGGCAGTGGCTTCAAAGGGTGCAAAACTCGAGCTTTGGCAGTTTCCAAGGCTTGCGGTGTTGGTCCTACGGGTAGACGGAAGACACAAATTGAGTCTGGGAACCTCCACCTAGATTTTAGAGAAGTATAGAAACACTTGGATGTCCAGGCAGAGTTGTGCTTTGGGGTGGAGACCTCACTGATAACCTATGCTAGGACAGTGCAGGAGGAAAATGTGGGGTCAGTGCCCCACACAGATTTCCCCATTGGGGCACTGCCTAGTAGAGCTGTAAAAAGAGGGCCACCGTCCTCTAGACCCCAGAAAGGTAGATCCACTGACAGCTTGCACCATGCGCCTGGAAAAGCCACAGACAATCAATGCCAATCTGTGAAAGCAGCCAGGACAAGGGTAGGCTATACCCAGCAAAGCCACATAGGTACAGCTGCTCGAGGCCATGGGAGTCTACCTTTTGAATCAGTATGACCTGAATGTGAGACATGGAATCAAAGGAGATCATTTCAGAGCCATAAGATTTGACTGCCCCACTGAAAATCAGACTTGCATGGGTCCTATAGCCCTTTCCTTTTAGCCAATTTCTCCCATATGGAATGGCTATATTTACCCAATGCCTGTACCCTATTACAGGTAGGAAGTAAGTAACTTGCTTTTGATTTTTTAGGCTCCTAGGTGGAACGGATCTGCCTTGTCTCAGGTGAAACTTTGGACTTGGACTTTTGGGTTAATTCTGGAATTACTTAAGACTTTGAGAGATTGTTGAGAAGGCATTATTGTGTTTTGAAATGTGAGGACATGGGATTTGGGAGGGACCAACGGTGAAATGATATGGTTTGAATGGGTCCCAACCCAAATCTCATCTTGAATTGTAGTTCCCACAATCCCCATGTGTCACGGGTGAGACCCAGTGGGAAGTGATTGGATCTTGAGGTGGTTTCCCCCAGGCTGTTCTCATGATTGTGAGTTCTCATGAGAACTGAAGGTTTTACAAACATCTGGCATTTCCTCTGCTTGTGTTCATTCTCTCTCCTGCTGTCCTGTGAAGATATGACTTCCACCATGATTGGGAGTTTTCTGAGGCCTCCCTAGCCATGCAGAACTGTGACTTAAATTGTTTTTAATAAATTACTTATTCCTCAGATATTTCCTCGTAGCACTCTGAGAACAAACTAATACAACTTTGTACCTTTTAGATAGACATCTTTCACTCAGTAATAAACATTTGCGTTTCTTCCATGTCTTTTCATGGCTTGATAGTTCATTGCTTTTAAGGGCTAGATAACGTTCCATTGTCTGGATCAACCAGTTTATTCATTCATTTACCCACTGAAGGACATCTTCGTTGTTACCAAGTTTTGGCAATTATGAATAAAGTTGCCATAACAACTGTGTGCTGCTTTCTGTATGAACATAATTTACAACTTTTTTGGGTAAATAGAAAGGAGTAGGATTTGTGAATTGCATGATATGAATATGTTTAAATTTTTAAGAAACTGTCAAATAGTCTTCCAGTGCAGCTGCCCCACTTTTGCATTCTCATCAGCAGTGTCAGAGAGTTCTCATTCCTCCACATTTTACTAGGTATACAGTAGTATCTCATTATTGTTTTAATTTCAGTACCCTAGATTCTCTCACATCATGTTGGACTTCTTTTCGACTGTTTATTTACCATCTGTATATCTTATTTTGTGAGTTGTCTGTTCATATCTTTTGCCCATTTTTAATGTATATTGTTTATTATTGTTGTGCTTTAAGAGGTTACTTTGCATATTTTGGATAACAACACCTTATCAGATATGTCTTTTCTAAATACTTTTCCTAGTCTATGCCTTGTCTTCTCATTATCTTCACATTGTCTTTCACAAAGCACAATTTTATAGTTTTAATTAATTCCAGCTAATAATTATTTGTGTTATGCCTCTTTGATGATGTATCTAAAATGTCAGCACCATATCCAAGGACACCTAGATTTTTTCCAAGGAGTTTTATACTTTTTCATTTCACATTTCACATGTAGTTCTATGATTCATTTTGAGTTAATTTTTTGGTGAAGAGTGTAAGGTCTGTGTCTAAGTTCACTTATTTTTGCATGTGGATGGCCAGTTTCTCCAGTAGCATTTTTGAAAAGTCATAAGATTTTCATACCCAAAATTGCAAGTGTTAGTTTTTTGACATAGCACAAAATATGAAAAGCTACTTTGGATTTGTAATAAAAAATGTATGCTATGGTTTCTTATAACGTCTTTTAGAAAGAAAACTGTAACATGCAACCCAATATATCTTTATGGTAAATAGAAAATATTTCGTTTGTACAGCTTCCTTCAATGTAGTGGAAGATAATTAGTAAATAGGAATTTAATGACTTGCAAGCATCTTTTTCTTGTTTGCATTTTTCAAAATAAAAAAAAAATCCAAACAAGAAATTGTTAAATTTTGATACATATACACACACATTGTATATATATATATATATATGAAATATTATTAAAGTATATTCTATAAAGTAAATGTTCATAAGTTTTGAATGGCAGTGAGTTTAAGGTCATCCTTTCAATAACAATCTGTAATGCAAAGTATTCTTTATTGCAGATTATGTGCAAAAATTCTTATTCAACTACAGCAATGTTTATTTCCTTAGTCCTAGGAATTTGTTATTCATCTTTATGAAATGAAAGATTCCAACAAATACATATTACTTAGAATGAGGCACTTATTGTACAGGAGAGTGTTGGAGAGGACCTAAGATATAATTTTGCAAACTAGTGGGAGGATGAATGATTGAGGCCATCCAGTTTTATGACATAAAGCAAAGATAAATGTGATCTAAAAACTTATCCTTTGAAGCAAATGCCTTCACTTAGTCTAAGGAAGAAAAAATGAATGTCATGGTGGCAAATTTTTCATGTACATTAGAGAAGAATGTGGTCTGATACCACAGTTAGGTAATTGAATAGACTTTTTCTGTAGACTTCTCTCTATTTCAGCCAATTCAATATTCATTTAATAATAGAAGTTAACTTAAAGGTGTTATTTGTGGTATGAATTTTATCTTAGGCCTGTTATGTATTAGGTTACTACTAGAATGTGTCAAAAAGACATGGTAGCTGCATAATGGAGCATATTATTTTTCAGTCTATTTAAAGTTATGTCAAGGTACCAATGAACAACTGTGAGAGAGCAGAGTCAGAGCAGATTCCTGCTTTACCTCATTGAAAAACTGCAAGCTCATTAAATCCTTAAGAGCATTAGTACTCATTACTACTGACTTTGATTTCAAAGTAGCATTAAGGAGCATATTTTACATAAAATATACAATGGAAAATTGCAGCTAAATATATAACAAATATATGTATGCAATGTCATTCTTCAAAGCTATAAGCAATTCAATTTGGCCTTAACATATTTCACCTCATTGAGTTTATAATTGAATAGTTCATGCTAAAAGATGTTTGTTGTCTTGCAGAATGTTCATTTGAGAACTGAATTATGAAAAAAGTTATATCCATTCTGTTGGAAGATTTGGCAAGCAAATAATGGTTTAATTTAATAATGAAAGAGTATCACATTTAGAAAATGAGTTGTCATTTGAGTCAAACTAAGCATCGCTATGCTATTTTATATACATATATATTTATAAAAGAGGATGTCCAGAAACTCTTGAAAGTCTGTGGAGGTAAGAAATATCTCTAAGACCACTAATTATATCCTGTCTTTTAAGAAAGTATAGTATATAAGAGCTGTTCCAGAGCACCTTTCAGAAAGAGCTTTGGAATTCACTATGTTAGACACAATTAACATTCATGATATTAAAGTATCATGAAATTTATGGGAAATATTTTGCAATAAAAATACTTTTTAACATAAGACAATACAAATCCTACCATTGTCAACACAGAGCTTACAAAACAAGTTCTGATTATAAACAATTACTAATGCAAAAAATAAAAGTCAGTTTCCTTCGAGAACATATGGTAAAATATCAAGTTCTTTATTTAGTACAGATTCTCTAATAGACTTTGAAAACTCTTACATTAACATAAATTCTAATACTTCTCATTTAATCATAAATATACCTTGCCACTGAAATAGAATTGTCAAGGATTAAATTGAAGTTTTATGATAATGATCTTAAGATTAGAAATTAGCAGAAGGAAAGTTAACACAATATACAGGCACTCCTTGACAACTAAGGGAGCATTTTTGAAAAAGTACTTCATTTTAAAAAGCTTGTCAAAAAGCAATTTTTATATGAAATATTGTCTTCATTACATAATTTTCAAGATGCCGGACACTACAGCAGATTAATTGCCCACACGTGGGCTGTGTTGAGTTGCTAAGGGAGTCCCTGCCTCTGGCTACTCCCAAAGGAGTAACTGATACAATGTGCGGAGAGGACCAAATCATACATTCCTCCCATGTACTCCTCTCATATTCCTGTTCTACTTGGGACTAAAAGCAAGTGTAATGAACGGTTTTTATGCACTTTTGTCACTAGGGTTTTCTAATAAATTAGAATGATTTTCCTTTGACAGGTGGCAAGGACAAATCAAAAGTGGTCAGAATATCAGAGTCAGCTTTAATCACTGCTGATGACTATAAAAGTCTATTATAGGCACAAAACAAACAGAGCCGTGTGAATGAAGATACTGTAGGTTTCTAGTCACTGATGATAACTACTTGTCATGACTGCGTGTCTGTTCATACTTGTGCTTTGAGCTGCAGTCTTTAATTATATTATCAGAAACATAATAATCAAAACACCTTGGGCAGGGTAAGGGAGAGATATAAAATTGTGGTTGGTAACTAGTTTGCCTAGAGGAAAAAAAAAAACACTTTTTCTGCAACTTAAATCCCTCTCAAATTCATCTGTGCGTCTCGATGCTGGTAATTGTAATACACCACCATTTTTCACTTGAAGCATCTTTTAATGTTGGCCCCTCCCTTCATAATGCATGCCTATGATCTTCAAAACATTGTGATTTTTGCTTTCTGCCTTAATTCATTGAGTTTACTCTGCCTGAACTATTTTATTCATCCATCTTTTCCCTAACATCTAAAATATCAACATTGGTATCTCTTAATATGTCAGTTGGCTGAAACATCATCCTTAACCATGAGATAATTTCACTTGATGCATCTTGATTTTCTCTGCCCTATTGATCTTTCCCATTCCCTTCTTGTAGTACAATGTCTCTTTTCCATTTGCGATCGGTGACCTTTCACTCAACATGATTTTGGTAAAACTGTTGACAACAACGTGATTTTTTTTCTGTAAGAACGAGCATATTTGCCAGGCTGAAAGAATTTCCTATAACCCTGAAGTCAAGGATTGTGCTAAGAAATGGCTCCATGCCTTTAGATGGAAACTCAGAATCCTCTGTGAAATTTTTATGTAAATTATAAAGAAATATTACAAAAATCAGCCAATAACAGTAGAGAATGAAGAGATGGAGACCAAGTGAACTCAGGGCCCTGACAGCATTATGCTGGATTTACCCTTTCCTGAAAGTAGTCAATAACTAGAATCTAGAGTTATATGCAGAAAAGCATGACTTTTTAAAGTAATTTCAGGACTTTTTGAAATTTAATTTAAACTTTATAATATTGCTCTATTTTACCACTGTCAATATATTTGAAACAGTCAACTGAAACTTTCTGCTTACTCCTCTGTTTCCCACTAGACTGTAAAGCATAGGAAAACAGAGATAAAGTTTGCTAGTTAGCTATAACATTCCCAGGGTTAACTCAAATAATTATCACCTTGTATTCTTTAGAAAATATTTGTAAAAATATGAATGAAATTACAACGATTTCCATCATATTTTCTATGTCACTCTATATCTAAACCCTGAGGTTGACAGATGAGAGGGTCTATGTTGAGGTTCTTTTCATTTTTTTGTCTGTCTCTTTTCATTTCAATGGAGTTAATTTCCCATTTCATCCCTCCTATGTGATCTTCTTAACCACACATTACAGGGACTGTACATTTCTTTTCTTCTCATACTTCCAGGACTACTCAGAATAGTTTTAATAATCATGAATCATGAAGGTTTTCCTATCATTTTATAATATATGAGGTGATAACAAATTTCCGATTATCTAGATCACAACTATAAATACACACAGACACACACACACACACACACACACATGTACACACACAGAGAGAGAGAGAGAGAGAGAGATATCTAGTGACTTTTATTCCTGAAGAACTTTTCTTGATTTTATAAGTGCAAATTCTTTGTTGAATGCATTTTTTGCTTGAAGTACATAAAGTAGCTTTTGTTTTCTTTACACAACTCTGAACAAAATGGAATATAGTACCATCAGTGATAGCAAGAGCTAAACCATCAAAAATGATAATTGGGGATTGTTTATCTTTTCAAGTGATTTTGGTTGGTCCTAAGAGTCCCTTTGTTAGTGAAAAATAGATATTGACATTCTGTGGCATGGAATGACAAATAACTTTTTAAATTATCATATGTGCCTCAGTAAAGTACTCTTTGGAGGCAAGATTTAACCACAAAAGGCCACTGACACACAAAAACAATATAGAAGAATTCATCACTACAAGATTTTATAGTGGACTGACTACTTTTGTATATATGAAATATGTTACAGATAAAAATAACTAGTTTGGAGCTTTAAATTCTCAGCCTCAGTATAATCAAAAGGCTTCTCTGTCTACCCTTATGTGAGTTCTTATATTTTATAAAGCATAGCTAGCTGCAAACCAGAGATGCCTAATTCTGTAGGTTCCAGAATGAACGAGTGGGTGAATTCATAGCATAGTTAAGTCTCTTATGACATTTAGTGTATTGATTAGGAAAGAGTTAAATTCTTACACTTCAAATGGATATATATGGAAAGATTAAAAAATCTTTCATTATCATGGAAAAGTGTATTTTGACTATTAAGAAAAAGTCTAATCACTCAGAGATGGATAGAGTGAATGATCAAACTTTAGGTCTTTTCCTTGAAATGAAGGCTTAAGATTGCCTTCACTTATGTAAGTTATGGGTTGCATATGTCAGGTTAAAGCATGCTATTATTGATTTTGCTGTGGTTCACAAATTTAAATATAAGCTGTAGGTAGAACTGTTTTTCATTGGAAAAATTTTACTTTTCAAAGGATATGGTAAAACACATTAACATGATCTTTAAAATGATGATTAATTTTTTATTTCTGTAGCTTTACAACATTTTTGTAAGCATTGATTGTAATGAAACTGTCAGCTGTGCATTTGGCAAGCTGATGTTGCTAATTAGCAAATCCCTGAGTGACTTATATCAGACAAACAAAAATGTCCTCAAAAACTATTACTGGAAGAATTGTAATCTGTCAGAGTGATTCACTGAGAAAGCCAGAGGTGAGATTCAGACCAGCCTTATGAGAGATCCTTAAAGGAATACTAAACATGGAACTGAAGAAAATGATACCTGCTACTACAAAAATACACTTAAGCACATAGTCCACAGGTACTTTAAAGCAATCACACAGTCAAATCTACATAACAACTAGGTAGCAACATAACGCAATGAACATCTAATGTATCAATACTAACCCTGAATGTAAGTGGGCTACGTGCTCTTCTTAAATGACATAGAGTGGCAAGTTGGGGAAAACGACAATACCCAACCATCTGTTGTCTTCAAAAGACCCATGTCATATGTAATAACACCCACTGGCTCAAAATAAAGGGACAGAGAAAGATATACCATGCAAATTGAAAACAAAAAGTGCAGGAATCCCTATTCTTATATTGGATAAAACATATTTTAATCAATAAAATTTAAGAAAGACAAAGAAGAACATTGCATAATGACAAAAAGTGCAATCCAACAAAAAGACTTAATTGTCCTAAATATATATACACCCACCATTGGAGCACACAGTTTCATAAAACGAGTTCTTCTTTTCACGCAAAAAGATTGGATAACCACTTAATCTTAGTGGGAGATGTCAACACCCCACTGACAGCATTAGATCATCAAGGCAGTAAACAAAGAAACTAAACTTAAACTTGATACTTGACCAATTGGACCTAATAAACATTTATAGAACACTTCACCCAATGACCTCAGAATATACATTCTTCTCAGGTGCACATGAAACATATTCTAGGATCAGTCATACGATTAGCCATAAAGCAAGTAGCAATAAATTCATAAGAATTTGAAATCATAACAAACACAATATAAGACCAGATTAGAAAGAAGAAAGAAAGAAAGACCTCAGAATACACATTTTTCTCAGCTGCACATGAAACATATTCTAGGATCAGTCATATGATTAGCCATAAAGCAAGTTGCAATAAATTCATAAGAATTTGAAATAATAAGAAGCACAATATAAGACCAGATTAGAAAGAAGAAAGAAAAAAAGACCTCTCAAAACTATACATATTAATAGAAATTAAATAACTTGCTCATGAATAACTGTTGGGCAAACATCAAAATTAAGGGAGAAATTTAAAAAAATCTTTGAAATTGATGAAAATAGGGACACAACTTACCAAAATTTCTGAGATGCAGGTAAAGCAGTGTTGTTAAGAGGAAAGTTTATATTGCTAAATGCCTTTTTCAAAAAAGCTAGAAACATTCAAATTAACAATCTAACTTTTCATCTAAAGGAATCAGTGAAAAAAGAGCAAACCAACCCCAAATCTAGAAGAACACAAGTAACTCAAATTTAAAAAAAAACTTAATGAAATTGAGTTGAAAAGTCCATGCAAAAGATAAATGAAACCAAAAGATGGTTGTACAAAAAAAAAAAAAACAGAAGGAAAATAAAACTAATCGAGGAACACTAGCTAGATTAACAAAGAAAAAAAGGACTATCCAAATAAGTTAAATAAGAATTAGAACTTTTCCCACGGAAATGCAAAAAATACTCAGAGAATACTATGAACAATTCTATTCATCAAAATTAGAAAATCTATAGAAATAAATAAATTCCTGAAAATACTGCACCTCCCAAGAATAAATCAGGATGAGATTAAACCCTGAATAGACCAATATTGAGCTCTGAAATTTAATTAGTAATAAAACAATCTACCCACCAATAAAAGCCATGGACCAGATGGATTTTTGTCTGAATTCTAGCATATAAATAAAAAAAAAAAAGTGGAATGAATTCTTTTGAAAATAGTACCTAAAATTGAAGAGGAGAGGATCTTCCCTAATTCATTCTATGAAACCAGCTTTCACTAATATCGAAATATGGCAGAGACAAAAAGTAAAAGAAAAAATTCAGGCCAGTATGTCCAATGAACACAGACCCAAAGTCCATGGCAAAATACTAGCAAATTGAATCCAGCAGCACAAAAGTTAATTCTCTATGACCAAGTACACTTTATTCCTGGGATGCAAGATTGGTTCAACATATGCAAATCAATAAAGTGATTCATAACATAAAAAGAATTAAAACTAAAACTCATATGGTTATATCAATGGACGTGGAAAAATATTTGCTAAAACTCAAAGTCCCTTATGATAAATATCTTCAGCAGACCAGACACTGAATATACATATCTTAAAATAATCAGAACCATCTATCACAAGTACACAGCCAACATCATAGTGAACAGGAAAAAGCTGAAACCATTCCCCTTGAGAAATGGCAAGGATGCCTACTCTCCCTATTTCTATTCGACATAGTGCTGAAAATCCCAATCAGAGCAACCTGGCAAGACAAAGAAATAAGAGGCACCCACATAGGAAAAGTAAAAGTCAAAATATCTCTCTTTACTGACAATATGTTTCCATCCCTGGGAAATCCTAAAAATTCCACCAAAAGGCTACTCAACCGATAAACTATTTTAGTAATGCATCAGATACAAAATCAGTGTACAAAAATCAGTAGCATTTTGATACGTCAAAAATGTCCAGGCTGAGAATGAAATCAAAAGCACAATCTCATTTACAATACACACACACACACACACACACACACACGAATACAACCACCCAAGGAGGTAATATACTGCTACAAGAACTACAAAATGCTGCTGAAAGAAATCTGAGATGACAAAAACAAAAAACAAAAACAGAAATATATCCCATGAAAGATACAATATCATTAAAATGCCATACTTTCCAAATATTTTACAGATTTTAATGCTATTACTATCAAACTACCAAAATCATTCTTTAAAAAATTAGAAAAACTATTCTTCATTCATATGGAGCCAAAAAATAGCCAAAACTGTCAAAGCGATACTAAGCAAAAGTAACAAAGCCAGAAACACCATACTAAATTCAAACTATATTATTAAGCTATAGTAACCAAAACAGCATGGTACTCCTACAAAAATATAAACAAAGACCAGTGAAACAGAAATGTCAGAATAAAGCTACACATACTTACCAACATCTGATCTTCTATAAGTCTGAGCCCATAGAAATCCCAGACTCAACCACACAGTGGGACTACCCACCTGGATGTAGGAGCTACACACTTTGGGTCTCCTCTTTGCTGAGAGGTGTCCTGTTGCTTAATAAAACTCTTCTCTGCCTTGTTGACCCTCCAGTTGTTCGTGTAGCCTCATTCTTCCTGGATGTGGTACAAGAATTTGAGACCCACCAAATGGGAGCAAGAAAAGAGCTGTAACACTTTCCTGGCAGCTCACTGAGCTTCAGGTGGGAGCAAAAGGGGCTCTGTAAGACGGCAGGCGGTGATATCCTCCCATTTACTGGAATGCGGAAGTAAAGGGCAGAGACCCTTCTGGGAGCCTAGACCTGGGGATTCCCCAAGTCAGAGCCGTAACACTATACTGACCCGTCCAAACCTCCCCACCCTCCACCAGTATGAGGTGGCCATCCCACATGACAAGAAGCAGGGGCAGGGCCCGGTCAGCCCAGGAGCTGTGGGCAGGAGCTAGACAGTGGGACTGAATGAGCTGAAAACATGCCCCCAACCCTGTTCTCCAAGCAGTGGGCAGCGTGAATACAAGTGCTGTAGCACACCCCATACCCAATCCTTGGGGCTTTGTGGTTGCTGGTGTCTTTGAGTTTTTGGGTGCCACTGAGTTCCCCTTCCCCAGACACCTGGGCCCACAGAGGAAGCTACTTGCAGCATGCCTGTCTAGCTATACAGCCTCACAGGAAGCCAGCACCTGTGCCAGCACCTGGAACTGCCCACCCTACCGTAGCAGCCAGCATGCCTGGCTGTCCATAGTGGCTGGACTCCGAGCTCACTCACTTACACACCCCTTGCCATTCCACACCTGACTCAGCCTCAGCAGGAATGGGATCTGGGCTGGTAGTGCAAGCCCAGTGCAGCCTGCTGGGCCGAGTGGGCAAAATGAGCCCAGCAGGAGCAAACAAAACTCAAGTAGAGGTGCGTATATTTTAGTAAGTAGTTATGTATATAAAATATTACTGAAAGTATTGAGTATTTGTGGTAACAACAAAAAATTGTATAAAATTTCACTAAAATATATCTACTAAATTAAAGATGTATTGAGCCTCTACTCATTCCAAATATGTGTGTGTTTATAATTATGTTAATTGCATTGAGTAACATAAATAAGTTTTCAGAACTGGAACATTTTTATAAACCACATAATTAAAAGTCTTCTTAATTTTTTTTCATGGTAAAGTTATAAAAGTGTTTGCAGCAAAAGAAACCTCATTCACATCTTTTTGGTCTGTTTAATGATTTCTGTTGGATTATATTTAACAATTAGCAAATATTGTAAAATGATTAGATGTAAGAGGCTGTTTGCCATTTAGATTATGTTTTCTTTTTAATGTTTCTTTTTTGTATAGTTCTAAGAATATTACAATATTTAAACATTCCTGTGTATAAATGGGAAAGTAAGAGTAAAGGTTAAATTAAACCAGTGTTTTTATCAAAACCAGTTATGTACATAAATACACACACATATTCCCATTAATTTTTTATATTACCAAAGGAATGACAAACTCAAAATAACAACAGTTCTTTGTAGAAATGTAAAAGTTGATTGTGGTTTCTCCAGATTTATATCAGTTTCTCTTCAATATATGTAACTAACTTATGTGACACAGACATCATGTCAAATAAATATTTTCCTTCTGTTAACTGATTTTTACCAATGGTACAACCATTATATTTTAAAACTTAAATGTGAAAAGATTAAATGAATTAAAATATTAACTATACTGAGTGTATATATACAGTGATTAATTATGTGTAAAGTTTAAATTTGGGTATTATTAATTAATTAATTCTTATTAATTCTAGTTTTTCTCTTTGTAGATTGAAAATGTTTAATGATAGATAAAACAAAATGAAATAAAAATCTTGAAGATTCATAAATTCCTTAGAAAGAATATGTACTAATAAAGACTATATTAGTTTTGAACTATCATAGCCTTAAAATATAACTAATGTAAATTGATGACAGAACTTTTTGTAACAGATATCAGTGAATGTCATTTGGGCATATTCTATTGCTTATGTCCTAAATAAAACTCACCAAGCAAATACTTATCTCAAAATAAATAACAGCCAGGAGCAATGGCTTATACTTGTAATTCCAGCACTTTGGGAGGTTAAGGTGGGCAGATTGCTTGAGGTCATGAGTTCTAGACCAGCCTAAGTAACATGGTGAAACCTGTCTCTACACAAAAAACACTGTGCATTTCATGTCGTTATTTCAAATTCATTTATGTGAAAATTGAGATTCTGATTAAGAGACTTGCTCAAGTTTTTATGACTCTTACTATAAAGCGAGCATTCAAATTTGTATCTATTCACAATCTATGCTTTTCCATTTTGTTTTCTATGATAATTCTTTTCAAGGAGCATAGATTATATTGGAATCAGTAAATGTGTTGGGTTGAAGTGCACTTCATTATGCTGGCTAAATATTTAGAGGATAAATATTTCGACCAAGCCTATGACTGACAGTGAAAAAGCAAGCAAACTAAAACCCGTAATAAAGTCTCATATTTTGAAATTTAAAATATAAAGCTGAGGCTTCATTTTCTGCTATTTAAAAATAGGATATGTCTTCTAGCTGTTAAGTAGAGCCCTGTTTATCAAGGGAAGCTAATCAAATATTAGTCATTAACTTTTATGTAATTTTATCTATGTAAGTGCTTTAATAACTGTCAATTTTCTTTAGGATATAATTCCAAATTCCTATAAATTTACTCATATTTATCTACGTACTAATGTATCCACTTATCTCTCTCTCTCTCTCTGTCTAGTAAGTTAATTTTGAAAATCAAACACTGTATTTTTGGTCTATTAATATATATATTAGGTTGGCTAATACCATTTACTCTACATTGATTTCCCTGATCTTTATAAGATTAGTTATCTTATTAATTCCATTAAATAATTTGATGAATTATTTCCAGTTCAACTTAT